>JBBPBX010022906.1:0-25252 GCA_038048925.1 Garcialebias charrua | reverse complement strand
TATATATATATATATATATATATACTGTATACTGTACTGTATTTAATATTATTAATCATTCAAATCAAGTCTTCATAAGAAACAAAAAAAGAGAGTATTTTACATCTTTCTCCTCTTCAGAAGACACCCGAGTAAGATGTGTTGAGTATAACATGCTGGTATTCATTTCAGCCGATGACACCAGCATCTGAATTTCCTCTGCTAAGGACAGATGATGATTGATGGATCCCTCCTCTTCGCTCAACACTTCTTTAAGGACAGCACTGAAAAACAAACAGCAGAACAGTAAAACAGTGATCACCGTGCTACACTGACCATTTAAAACAAAATCAAAGTGTTACAATGAGGCTTCATCTTGTCTGTCCTCCAGCTGCTTGTTCAGCTCCTGCTTCGTCAGCCTGAGGTCCTGGAGCAGAGGAACATGAGCAGACGGCTTTAATGGTCAAACAGTAACATTAAAAACGTTGTCGACTGTTGGAAGACCATCAGTCATTTCTTCATTTGTAGTTTCTGACCTGTATGATGCATCTGAACAATTCAATCAAAGCCCAACTCAAATGTCTGCATACAACTGTCTAAGGCTGAATTATATTTAGAAATAGAAATTTAGAAATACTGTACGTTGAGAAATCTGTTCTCATTGATCAAAGTTCATGCTCAATAATCCAGGTTAAAAAATCCAACAAAGTTAAGTCAGGTCCTTTATATGGTTCTTTTTGTTGAAACGTTTCATCCTTCATCCAAAGGACTTCTATCAGTCCGAGGAGCCACAACAAACTCAGTCCCACACTCACATAGTGGGCCAACCAGTTTTATGGTGATAAGATGGTTTCTGGAGTCCGTCCTCTCCCCCTTCAACTCTTCTGAAGCAGCCAACGTGGTTCAAAACATCAAAGTTCATGCTCAATAATCCAGGTAGAAAATCCAACAAAGTTAATTTAGTTCCTCTGGATGGTTTCTGTCTTCTTCAAAACTTATTTTTGTTGTTTTGAACCAATTTGGCTATGTTCGACTCAGAGGAGTTGACGGAGGAGAGGGTGGACTCCAGAAACCACCTTATCACATAAAACTGGTTGGCCCACTATATGAGTTAGCCACTTATGTGAGTTTGTTGTGGCTCTTCGGACTGATGAAGTCCTTTGGATGAAAGATGAAACGTCAAAAAAAAAAACATCCAGAGGACCTGACTTAACTTTGTTGGGTGTTCTCATTGATGCGGTTTTATGATGAAATGTACGTAATGTTCTTCTTGCATGCACACAAGCTCCTGGCAGGACTTTGGTCTCGCGGTATATGCGTCAAGTAACTGGTCAGAACATCGTGGGTGTTTACGTATGTGAAAAACCGGGTGAACTGCAACAGGCTCGTTTTGCTTCAGCTGGCGAGGCTGTAAGAAAATACAGCCACCTGTAAAACTGATTCAGCAAAACTTATAAAGATAGTCAAACAAATCTTGGCTGTGCTGGCTGGGAGGGAGTATGCCTCAGCTGGGCAGCGTACAGACACGTTTCCCAAATTCGCTCATTTTTGTGTAGCACCGCTCAGAAACGGTGGTGGTCTCTTCGTGACAAATTAGCAAATTAGCGCTTCTCCTCAGTTCACAAAAGAAATGCTATCTTCCTCCATCATCAAATGAAAATAAACATCCATCTCTGCCAACCCTGCTGCCACGGAGATGCTTTTTATTCGTGCTTGACGTACGCTGCAGTGCGAGGGCTTACCTGGAGTTCTGCGCTGCTGTTTCTCTTTGTGGATAAAATATCCAGGCGAAAAAGAACGTCCCACAACAATACGAGCGCAAACGGATTTCTTTCATCTCGTGAAGTACTTTGTATGTACCAATGCAAAAGCATTTTTCTAGTACCGGTGTTTACTCCAACGTGAGAAATGCGAGGGCTCATACACTGTCTCACAAAAGAAATGATCAAAATTGCTAATCCACGCCTGCATTATTTGAAAAGAACAAAATGGTTTAATAGCCAAAATAGTCAGTCTTTACATGTCTTGATGGAATAATGAAATGTCATTGGCTTAGTACTTTATTTTGAATAAACGGAACAAATAATACAAACCGGATTCCAAAAGAGTTGGGACACTAAACAAATTGTGAATAAAAACTGATAGAATGATGTGGAGGTGCCAACATCTAATATTTTATTCAGAATAGAACACAAATCACAGATCAAAAGTTTAAACTGAATGCAGTGTTTCCCCTACCATTATACAAGCGGGGTGCCCCACCCCCGCAACAGAATTGAGCACCCCGCCTACCAAACCAAACTTGCCCCCCATCCACCCACCCGGCACTGGCATAGCACTAAACTAGCAGCGCGAAATACAGGCTTTATTAGCTAAAAAGCTAAAGGGAGCACTCACTTGCCTCTTCCCTCATGCTGAATGCCCCCTGCCCCCACTGAAAACAAGCTGCACTCAGACATGTGACCGTCCCCCCCATCAACAAAAATCATGGATGAGATAAGCACCCCGCCATGGCAAGTTAACTAGGGGAAACACTGGAATAATGTATAATTTAAGGGGTGAGAAGTTAGAAGCTCTGTTTTTATTGGCTGGTTAACCGCGGGGCGCTCTGGTTTTTATAAATGCTTTTATTACCACCGGGAGACGCCAGAGGACTATAGTTTTTTTCAGATATTACCTGTCAAACATCAATATATCAGGAGATAGTGGCAGAGTGAAGAAATGTTTAAAAAATAAGTTACATACAGCAGCTTTAATGGTGCCTTTCCAGACATGCAATCTGCCCATGCCACAAGCGCTCATGCAACCCCATACCATCAGTGATGCAGGCTTCTCAAAGTCAAAGTCAACTTTATTGTCAGATCTGCAATATGTACAGTACAGGACATACACAGGACCGAAATTGCGTTTCTCTCAGTCCCTCGGTGCAACAGTAAACATCTAAACATTGAAACACTGAAACATATAATAATAGACATAAGCATAAAATAGTAAAACTAACACTGTCCTGAGTTTTTTGCATAGTGGTATAAGAGTATGAAAATTTACACCAACTCTAAAACTAAAACATTAAACATTTAATGAACATAATACTGTCCTGAGTTTTTGCATACTAGTATAAAAAAAGAGTATAAAAAGTATAACTAAAATAAACTAAAGGTTTCTAGCATTGACATTTGCAAAGTGGCAAAGCAGCGTATGAGTTAATGTACACAGTATATGTATGAGGTAGTAGTTGATGTTGTTATAGAGGCAAAAAGTGGCATATGCAGTAAGGCACATTGGGCATCCCTAAATAAGACCGTTCAGAGCACACTGTATATGTATCAGCAGTGGTGTAGATATTAGAGTAGTGTAAAATGTAAACAGTAGTAATTACATGTAAGCAGTAGTAATAAAAGTAAACAGTATTAATAAATGTAAACAGAGAATGTAAACAGTATTATGATTATAGGCAGTGATGTAATACAGACATTAGTGCAAGTATGAGAAGTAGTGCAAACTGTATGAGCACATGACCGAGAGTTTAGTGAAAACCCGTTTGGTGACACAGAGTCTAGTGTTAAAAACTTTGTGTTGAGTGATAATATGTGAGAAAGTTTTAGTGTTAAGGCAGTTCAAATGGGAGGGGAGGCAGAGCAGGCAGAGTGTTTAGCATTCTGACTGCCTGATGAACAGAGCTGTCTCTCAGTCTGCTGGTTCGAGCCTGGAGACTCCTCAGTCTCCTTCCTGATGGCAGCAGTCTGAAGCAGCTGTGTAGTGGGTGTGTGGGATCACCTGCCATGCGGTGGGCTTTCCGAGTGAGGCGTTTGCTGTGTAAGTCCTGCAGTGAGGGCAAGGAGGTGCCCACGATCTTCTCAGCTGCTCTCACAATGCGCTGGAGGCTCTTGCGGCAGGATGCAGTACATGCACCAAACCACACAGTGATGCAGCTGGTCAGGACACTTTCTATGGCACCTCTGTAGAAGGTGCTCATGATGGGGGTTGAAGCTCCAGCCCTTTTCAGCTTGCGGAGAAAGTAGAGACGCTGGTGAGCCTTCTTTGCCAGTGCTGCAGTGTTCCTGCTCCAGGACAGGTCCTTTGAGACGTGCACTCCCAGGAACTTGGTGCTGTCTACTCTCTCCACTGCGGTGCTGTTGATGGTCAGAGGGGGATGTTGGGCATCCCTCTTCCTGAAGTCCACAACAATCTCCTTTGTCTTCTCCACGTTGAGAGTGAGATTGTTGTGTCCGCACCACAAGGCCAGGCGGCTCACCTCGTTCCTGTAGTCCGTCTCATCGTTGTTGCTGATGAGACCTACCACTGTTGTGTCGTCCGCAAACTTGATGAAGTGGTTGGAGCTGTACGATGGTGTGCAGTCGTGTGTTAGCAGGGTGAATAGAAGGGGGCTCAGCACACATCCTTGTGGGGCCCCTGTGTTCAATGTGATGGTGCTAGATGTGTTACTCCCGACCCGCACTGTCTGTGGTCTCCCGGTCAGGAAGTCTAGCAGCCAGTTACACATTGAGGTGTTCAGCCCCAGACTGTCCAGTTTAAGGATGAGCTGTTGGGGGATGATGGTGTTAAATGCCGAGCTGAAGTCGATGAACAACATTCTAACATAGGAGTCCTTCGTGTCCAGATGTGATCTGAACGGAGAGTTGATAACAACTTGGGCTATCCTTGTCCTCTCTGGTCCGGATGACATGGCGTCCCAGTGTTCCATAAAGAACTTCAAATCGTGACTCATCTGACCACAGAACAGTCTTCCATTTTGCCACACTCCATTTTAAATGACCCCTGGCCCAGTGCAAACGTCTGAGCTTGTGGAGCTTGCTTAGAAATGGCTTCCTCTTTGCACTGTAGAGTTTCAGCTGGCAACGGCGGATGGCACGGTGGATTGTGTTCACTGACAATGCTTTCTGGAAGTATTCCTGAGCCCATTCTGTTATTTCCTTGACAGTGGCATTCCTGTTTGAGGTGCAGTGACGTTTAAGGGCCCGGAGATCACGAGCATCCAGTAGAGTTTTACGGCCTTGACCCTTACGCACAGCGATTGTTCCAGATTCTCTGAATCTTTTGATGATGTTATGCACGGTTGATGATGATAACTTAAAAGTCTTTGCTATTTTACGCTGGGTAACACCATTCTGGTATTGCTGCACTATCTTTCTGCGCAACAATGGTGGAATTGGTGATCCTCTTACCATCTTGGCTTCTGAGAGACACTGACACTCTGAGAAGCTCTTTTTATACCCAATCATGTTGTCAATTGACCTAATTAGTGTTAATTGGTCTTCCAGCTGTTCGTTATATGCTCAATTTCCTTTTTCCAGCCACTTATTGCTACTTGTCCCAACTTTTTTGGGATTTGTTGACACTGTGAAATTTTGAATCAACATATTTTTCCTTTAAAATTTTACATTTACTCAGATTAAACTTTTGATCTGTCATCTATGTTCTATTACGAATAAAATATTGACATTTGCCATCTCCACATCATTGTATTCAGTTTTTATTCACAATTTTTTTAGTGTCCAACTTTTTTGGAATCCGGTTTGTAACTGAACAGGTTAGAAAAGGTTTACCTTGATGATGTTGTTATAGTCCTCCACTGTTTCCTCCAGATGGTTTACCTGTAGGCTTTTCTGTCACAGTCCCACACAGACAAAATGAGATGGTAAAGGTAAAACTTTAAGGGGAAAGATTTTTTATTTGTAATAAATAAATGAATCAAAATCTTGACTCCAGATTTACTGAATGGTTTTGATGTTCTTACCTGACGAATCACATCTTGCCTGTGCTCAAGCTCTAACTGAGCTTCCTCCAATTCATTCTGACGAAACACACACAACAAAGTAACAAATCAGGAGTTTATTCATCGTTTAAAGCAACTTTTACACTTCCCTCAGTCCAGCCGATGTTTTAACCATTCACCACCTGATTTTTACTACTTTGTGCAACACGTTCATGAATTTAGAAGCTCATTGTAAACATGGTTGTAACTTTTAAACAAAATCCATGCTGTAATAATTTAAAATTCTCCATCAAATGCACGTAGATTCATCTTCTTACAAGCAGGCGTGGAGAGAAGTGTTAAATTAGAGCCAGTTGTGTTACCTCGAGGTTCTGAAATGCAGCCCTGAGCTTGCTCAAAGTGATCTTCTCTTGGTTAAACTCTTCCTTCAAGGTTTTAAGCTGAAAGTGTAAAAACACAATTAAATGCAGAACTTTTTAATATATTTATTTGTGTACACTTTAAGAGCAGTTGCTTTCTAGCAGGCTCACCAGATAAAAAACAAAACAAAAACAAACAGCATCCAAACGAGTAGTTATGTAAAAAATAAAAAGTAAACAAGGAATAAATCTACCGTTGTGCTTAATTTCTTATTTTCCTCTTTCACCATGGTGGACTCCTTCTCCTGCACAACACATGAAACCCAAAAGATGCAAATGAGAGATGCAACAAACGAGCATCATTTGTAAGGGAGTAACTTTATTGTTAACATACCAGATCTTGGATCTTTTTCTCACTGCTTTTATTTTCATCGAGGTCGGTGTCCAGCAGGTCCCCATAAGGCTCTGCTTCGAACTCTTCTGCCTCACTGATGGTCTTCTTCAGCCTTAAGATAAACACACACCACTTTCCCATTTCCCACTTGTGGAAAAAACATTTCAAACACTGCAAAACTTGCCAGTGTAAGCCAACAGCACACTAATAAATCCAACAAAAATGTGGTCATTCTATATTAAAGCATGACTTTACTCTTTCACTTGTTTTCTGAGCGCGTCATTCTCAGAGCGAAGCGCTGCTACTTCATCATCGGCAACGTCCAGCCAGTGTCTCATCTCATCATTCAGTTCCCTCACTTGACTCTGACTGTGCTCCAGCTCAGCTATTTTCTCCAGCATCTCCTTGCGAGATCTTTAAAAAACATACACCATAATTTTTTTTTAAAAGATATGATATACCGGTACTGCTTAATAAATCAATTTGTTTGTGTGCGGGGAGCATTACTCACATATTTTTCTCCATCCTGCTGGTTGAAACCTCCTTTCTGCTTCAAATCAACATAAAAAATTTAAAATGTACATAAAATGATTTATGACTTTTAACTTTTCCCATTTAATCTTAAAGGATTTTTACTAGAATGGCAAAGAATGACTATAATATAACTAATACTACAGTAAAACACACAGTGCACATGTATACTGTATTAATTCATTTAAAAAAAATTGGCATGAAGAAAAATGCCTACATTTATAAAGAGAAGTTTATTTAAATAGAAGTATAAATAGAAGTTTATATATTTATAAAATAAAGTTAGCATTAAACATTTGGTGACATAGTTTGTATTCTCCTTCTTTTATATACCAGTATTTACCAAAAATATAATATGGTTATAAATAATTAAATGCAAACATTCAGCTCTGAGTATCCATTTGCAAAGGACAAGTTTAAAACTAGATGCATTGTCCCCTGAATGTACAAGATTGTAGATTTGAACAATCTAAATGTAACTGTTGCACATTAGATTTGTTTTACTAAATGGATTTAATGCAAAGTACTTTAATTCAAGAATAACATGTTGAAATTGTATTTCTTTTACTTTGACAGCAGTCATGACAATAAGTTTCTAATTAGGAAGGAACACATTTTTTTTTACAATATTTAGGTAATAATAATAACAATACTGTAATAATAACCTAACTATTACTGATGATGGGATGAGTGTCCAACATTTTTGAAACCCAGACAACGGTGCTTATGATTCAAGACTGAAATTATGGGATCCATAAAACAAACAAACAAAATAAAAACAGCAAGTACACTTAACTTTAAAGTGAATCTTTGAAATAGGGCTGACTTTAAACAACTTTTTATTCATACTTTGCTCTAAATACCAGGAGTAAGAATTAACTGCATGTATGCTAATTGTACATACACCTGACCTAAAGACCAAAGCAAGCAGCTAAATTTAAGTCCTAACTTAATAAAACTATTTAGTTATTAACACTGAGTTAAACATATGTAAAAAATATATAAATAGAAGAAAATGGAGAACAAAAACTAAGATATGCTATGCTAGTGACTTAGCTAGCCAATGCTAACCGTCGTCAGTTAAAACTTGCTAGTAGTGACTTAGCTAGTCGATGCTAACCGTTCAGTTAGCATTAGCTGAGTTGTACAAACTCAAAAGTCCCGCACTCTGCTTTAAATTTTAATCACTTTGCTTTAAAAAATTGTAAATTGCCAATTAAAATAATATTACCAGGAAACAAAGTGACACCTCGGCTAAATCGGCTAATGCTGCAAATGAGCAAGCTACTGACCTGCATATAAATCTTGCCGTTATGGACTAGACCAGGGGTCTGCAACCTGTGGCTCTGGAGCCATGCGGCTCTTTAGTTCCTCTGGCTCTTTCAATCTTTGGCCAAAACTGAAATAAAATTGAATTTTATTGGCTGTTATAACAACAACTAAAAGGGCTAGTTTTACCGTTATTTATTAAGCAAATATATGAATACAGTACTAGAATCACAAGGAGTAAGACATACTTACTTTCACTTTATGCTTTATTTTTTCAAAGTAGGATACCTAATTTTTCTACTACAGTATATAAAAAAAACACAAGAATGCATAGTTTATTGTTTTAGTTTTTAGAAACTGGGCAAAAACTGTTCCCCCCCCTTCTTTACAAGATTGTCTTTTATTTTTGCCTTATAGTGTAAAAATATCAAAAAAATGTTAAAAATAATTAGATATTTTTAGTTTTATAAAATCAACCCTACTGTCCAGAAAAGCACCTTCCAACAAACGTATGCCACTTTTGCACGGCTCCTACTCAGCCCCAACTCTGCTCAGATCAGCCTGATTGCATCACTTCAGGACCGGTTCTGGAGGCGTGTCCAGAATCCAAAATCCTGCTAATGAACTTTAGATCACCGAGTGAGAGCTCTACGATGAGTTCAACTCAAAAGTAGTCTGCTCCTCAGATAAATAATGTTCAATTATTTTAAAATATGAATGTTTCTGTTAACTTATTTTATATATGAATGTTTCTGTTCGGTTCCCTGAAACGACTTCTGGTGTGACTTGGCGCTAAATGAACTAAATCTGATGAACCAGATCCTACAAAAACATATATATTTAAATTTTATTAGTTTTTCTGCATCATTTGATGTACTTGCACGCCTCATGCAAGAACCGTTCGTACGCACAGATTTGTTCTTAAACTGTGCGTACGAGCGATTTAGGATCATTTGTGGCATTCAACAATGTTTTCGTATCCTAAGATTTTTTTCAGATACGAACAAAATCGAGTGGTCCAGACCTGTCGTATAATTTACGAGCAGTAGTCTGCTGTCATCCAGACGGACTTTCTTCACTAATAACTTTATACTTCGTTATTTAGAAAATATTTTGGGTTTAAAAAAATCACGCACCATAATCATTCTTGACAATAGGTTATTCTGTTTGAAATAGAATTATAATTTTAAGTTTAATTTGTCTGGTGTGTCGCAGGCTTCGGTGAGTCGTGCGCTCCCCTTGGTCATCAAAGCCCTCCTCAAATTAACACCCTGTCAGCCCGTGTTCTGACAGCGGTTCTGACGGGACTGTGTTTTGTGCGCTCCTGCCATGAAGAAGGAGGAAGACTGCAGCTCCAGTGTATGAGGAAATGATTCCTTCGGCAGTTATTAATCTTTCCCACAAAACACTGGAGCTACAGACTTCCTCCCCCTTCACGGCAGGTGCGCCGGGGCGAGATGGCTGGCTTGTTGGTAACTTTTTAATTTGTAATTGAGGATTTGGAATTATTCTCTGATCATTTACCTATAACTCACTATTTTCCACAGGTGATCGAGGCTATGCATTAGCCCCATGGCTTATGACACCTCTAAACAGCCCTCAGACAAGACAGGAGCGCTTGTGTAATAAGCTGCATACACGCACTCGTGCTGTAGTTGAGCGCACAGTTGGAGTTTTGACATGACATTTATTTTTCCATCCATCTCGGTAACGCAGACTTTCCTTGACCTCCAGCACCGTGCTGCGGCGAGACGTTTTCTGAAGCCATTTTCAGATCAAACCATTTTTTCTTGATTTCTGATACTGTACGACCCACGGGAGACACAACATTAACAGCAGTGGTTATTTCATGCCATTCTTTGGCTTTTCGCTGTCATTTTATGAACGGACACTTCCTGCTCTCTGAGGCAGGAAACGTAGCCTTATATGGTGTTTTGAGGGGTGGGAATTATGTAAATGACCTCTCCGCGTGCACGAGCAGGTGGATAGAACAGGTGCAATTCATCATACGTACGCAGCTCATTTACACACTTTTCCTGAGGATAGAAGAGTTTGTTGAATCTGACGTGGCATGTTCGTACGAACGCTTCGTACGAACAAAAGTAAGAGAAATTTAGGATAAAAATACGAACATGTTCTTGCATGAGGTTGTGTCTACTTTTATTGATCAATTTTTTTGATATGTGGTTTCGATTTTATTTTTGTGATTTAAAGTGTAATTCTTGTTTTGTGATTTGTACATCTGTGGGTTAGAATACGTTTGAGGGAAATATTCCTGAGATCCAATAATTTTAGAATAATAATAATGAATTCAATTTATAATGCACTTTTCATTAATAAAAATCTCAAAGTGCTACAAAGTGTAACAAAGCAAAGATCAAAATAAAACAAGTGATAAAATCAAATAAAATCAGTAATAATATCGACTAAGATCAAAGATAAAATCATGTGGATGATTTTGTCTTTTTATGATTTTTCAGCTGAGTTAATTTTAATTAACAGATGATTTAATAAAGAAAAAGTGAAAACAGAATTTCATGATAAAACCAGCACCCTTTATTTTTATTCTTCACTGATAAAAAAATTATATATTTTTTATACATAAAATAAAAATATATATAATAAAATAAATAAATAAAAAGTTTCCACCCTTTGTCCCGGTCCTCCCGCCTGCCAGGGCTCAGAATCTGGCCGTTGTGAGTACGCGAGGCCAGGGTTAGGGTCTGTGGACCACCAGTTGAGAATCCCAGTTGTAGAAGGTATTGTGGCTTTGGCGAATAAAGGGGCAGAAATGGCTCTTTTGATCATAAAGGTTGCAGACCCCTGGACTAGACCAAAAATAAATAAATAAATAAATAAAACAAAACATGGGTGTTTAATATAAAGCAACAAAATTATCAGAAAATAATTTCCAAAACCAAATTTTATTATTTAAAAAACATCTTTAAAAATACAAAATCCACAATAATAATAATATAAAGAGGTACAGTACCACCCTTGAAAGAGGTTACCAGTATATTTAAACCATAGAGCCAACACCACACGTGCAGCCATATTTGTCTTAATTAACACATTCAAAAATGATTTTTAGCTTTAATAGAAATTCAGCAACACCCGTCAAAACTGACATTCAGCTCAGAGCATGATGACTTAAAATTAAAAACAAAGTCAGTGCAAAAACAAAATAAAAAAATTTAAGGAATTCAGTGAGTCCAGCTGGCGTAAAGTGAAAGATGACGCGTTGAATCCTCCTAAGGCCACATTAGAAACTGAACTGAAGCAGATGATTACAGAAAATATTCAGACTATCAATTCCAGAAACCCCTTGGAAAACATAAAACTGTAAACAACAGATAAAAAAAATACAGCTGTTTAGTTAGTGGTAATCAACCTGAAAATAGAAGATTAGTATACTGATCAACAAAATGTAAAACACGGAGACTGTTCTAACAGAACGCTCACACATATTTTAAATAGTATTTAATACCAGGTGACTCACTTTACTCTGTAAACTCAAACACACGATTTTACACCGTGTACTATCAGAGTTTAATTTCAACATTTATTTTCCTGTAAGACATCGCTGCTCATCTCCCTTCACTGACCAACCTGACAACATCCAGTAAAAAAGTTGTGACAAGCTCAACTGTTCAGAAGTTTATGTGAGGAATTATGCTGTCTAAACTACGGAAGCGTAGTGCTGCCACCTATTGAAAATATTTTTTGGGGCTTATGTAGTAATAACGTGATATGTATCACGTAATTACGTGATACGTATCACGTAATTACGTGATAATATGTAGTAATAACGTGATCCGTATCACGTAATTATGTGATAATATGTAGTAATAACGTGATACGTATCACGTAATTACGTGATACGTATCACGTAATTACGGGATAAGTATAGATGTAGCATGCATAGCCAGTATTTCAGGAGGGGCGGTTCCTTTAAATATAAAGTAGACCTGAAAATTTGCAACATGCCTCGCGCATCGGATTTCCAATCCAAACTTTATCTCGACCCGGGTTCGATCCTGACCTGGGTGAACTTTTTTTACGTTTGTTTTTTAATAGATAAATAAAATAAAAAAGGAGTTTGTGTTAACCACAGGCATATTAAGTCTATGGTGTTAACCGGTTCGACATTAGCGGCGTCTCTACCGTCTCTTTCCACCTCTCTTACTATGAAGTCCCGCCTACAACTCCCGCACAACACAAGTTCTGTGTTAAGAGAGGTGGAAAGAGAAGGTGTGGAGACGCTGCTAATATCAAACCGGTTAACACCATAGACTTAATATGCCTGTGGTTAACACAAACTCCTTTTTTTATTTTATTTATCCAATAAAAAACAAACAGGTCAGAATCGAACNACGTAATTACGTGATACATATCACGTTATTACTACATAAGCCCCCAAAAATATTTTCAATAGGTGGCAGCACTACGCTTCCGTACTAATCAGGAACACTGTGTGTGAGATTTAAATTCAGGTAGCTTAAATTAAATTTTGGGGAAAACCCTGATAAAGAAGACTTTATCACCACACCCAAGAGTCCTACCACCCCAGGAGCCATCGTCTGCCTGCACATGTTTTTATAAATAAAAGAAAATACAATATTTTATCAGTGCTGTTGTTAGTGCTTCAGAAACATTCAGAGGCCAGCCTCATTCAGTGCTCAGATTATCCTCAGGTATGATTTCTCTCTCGACACAGACGATCACTGGCAGATGAACGGAGGTCATCCTCCCCGCTGCAGCTCCTCTCAACCGACAAAGTAAAGCCACGCAGCCTGTTCAGACCTCCAGCTGTTACTTGGTGGGCTCCAGCGATCCGGTGACCTGGAAGTTCATCCCGTCTCCGGGCAGCGGGGATGGGACGAGCGGGGAGAGCCAGCAGAGGTACCAGCGAAGGCCCAGCACGTGACGCAGGTTACCGAGCACTCCCAGATTATAGGGGCGGCGGGAGGAGAACCACTCCCTCGTGGTCTGACCGCGAAACAGCAGGAAGACGTGGAAGAAGAAGAAAGCGGACACCAGCAGGAAACCCACCACACACGTGTCGGCGATGAAGGCGAACGCAAAGGCGCGCGCTGACACCTGGCCTACAGAGGAACAAAGGAGCGGATAACAGTGGAAACATTTAACCGTGGGCTCCTTCTCATTATGACTGGACTTTCAATTCAATTCAAAGTTTCTGTAGCACATTTAAAAACAACCACAGCTGACCAAAGAGCTTCACAAGAATTACAACATCGCACATAAAAATATGATAAAACAAATAAAATCGAGTTAAAAAAAATAAAAATATGATAAAATTTGCAGTAAAATACCAATAAAATAGTACTAATAAAAACCAAGATAAACTATTTCATATTTACTGCAATTTCCTCCAAACTTGAGTCTATCAGGTACTAATTTAGAAATAATAATTTATTATATAATTTTGAATACAGGTAGTCCTCGACTTACGACGGCCTCGACTTACGACCTTTCGGGGTTATGAACGCCCTCCCATTGAAAAGCATTGTTTCGAGTTACGCGGTTTATGCGCCTTTACACCAGAAAACACGGTACCGAAACGAAACTCAGCGGAAATTTACAGGAGGGAGGGGGGACTTGATGTGCTCAGTGGAGCAGGAGACCTCATTGTTTGGGACAGGCTGACCAGAGCAGAGACCTTATCCACAATATTCCTGGAGGCGTCACTGTAGAAGCGAATGTGCATTGAACTTCCGGTCCGACACCGGAAGTGCCTGTATTCCATAGGCGGAGTATGGATCGCGGGTGTTTTTGAAAGTTATTTTCATTCATTTTATCGGAGCAAACACAGCTTTTGTTTAAACGGAACGTTTACAGAAATGTCCTACCGGGGTTCAGGTACCTGCTGTGCTGTTCGCGGCTGCACCAACAACCGGACCAAGCTAAATCTTTGGCTAAAACAACAGTGTTTTCAACACGGACCCAAAACAAAGAAAGAGTGTTCCTGCATCCTACTCTATGGCTGTGTCTGCGCGATCAGGTAACATCTGTAATTTCTTTTTATTCAGGGAGGGTTTAATAATGAGAGTTTTGGATGATTTACTGTCTTAAAATGATATATGTCAGGCGCGACCAGTATTTTTAGCCGAGATAGATGCTAACAAACCTTAGCCGAGAGGCCGGAGCAAACGCGTTCGCTATTTATGTATTTTTAAATTATGTCAGCGCGATCAGGTCACATCTGTTATTTCTTTTTATTCGGGGAGGGATATTAATGAGAGTTTTGGAAGATTTACTGTCTTAAAACGATAGATCTCAGACGCGACTGGTATCTTTAGCCGAGATAGCAGCTAACAAACCTTAGCCGAGAGGCCGGAGCAAACACGTTCGCTATTTATGTATTTTTAAATTATGTCTGCGCGATCAGGTCACATCTGTTATTTCTTTTTATTCGGGGAGGGATATTAATGAGAGTTTTGGAAGATTTACTGTCTTAAAACGATAGATCTCAGACGCGACTGGTATCTTTAGCCGAGATAGCTGCTAATAAACCTTAGCCGAGAGGCCGGAGCAAACGCGTTATTTTTAAATTATGTCTGCGCGATCAGGTAACATCTGTAATTTCTTTTTATTTGTCCCTCCTCTTTTAACAAAACGAGTGGTGTTCCCACATTTTTAATGAACTAAAACAACAAAGTTTGGACTGTCTTCAACTGTATTACTCGCATGTAAACAAACGGTGTTTCCGGTCAACCGGAAGTCATGTGCACATTTCGCGCAAAGCATCATGGGACGTAGGAATAATGTGGATTGTTTGGAGAGGAGGTTTACGAGGCAGAGAGGCAACGAGCTAACATGCTAGCAATGAGCTAACATGCTAACAGACGTTGCTGTAAACGCTGTGGACCATGTGAAGCTGTAGGACCAGCTCCCAGTAAGAAATTAACTATTTTTTTCCTTCATTATGACTCAGAATGTATGTGTTTTTTTGATAATTATGTAGGGTAATGTGCTAGAACAGGCTAAGTGCTTGGTAAAAATACAGTACTGTACGTATGAGGTGCCGTTTGGACGTATTTTCCGACTTACGCGGATTTTCGAGTTACAAACGGGCATAGGAACAGAACTCGTTCGTAAGTCGGGGACCCCCTGTATTTGGGACAGACACATGAAAACAGCAAGGTGAAACTAACAGAATATGACCAGAGAAACAACTACATTAGTAAAGATTATTATTAGTATGACAATTAATTACTGTACCCATAAACTCTAATATAATCAATATGACAGCCCAATTTATCAAAATACTGTACATCCATTTGGACAATGCATTAAAATATACAGAAAGCTAAAGATGGTTATTAAAGTTTACCTTTGTGCAGTTAAATTAAGTTTGTGTAATTCTTAAAGTTACTTTAGTATATAGTTGCATATTTAATTTGATCTAATTATAATTTTCCTCCCTAAATTCACACTTATTCCTCTTATAGTTATGCTCTTTGCGTGTTATCTTGGAGCAGGAAAGGAAGAACGTCACAGCTTGTTTTTGAAACTAAGCAGGTTTGAATTTGTCTTCAAGACTGTTGATAAGACAACGACAAGAAGAACTGCTTCTCTACACGCAGAGGTGACCAAGTTCTGTTTACCGTAACTTGCATCTCGTGGTCAAATCATGTACAGTATTCCCTCGCTACTTTGCGATTCATTTTTCATGGACTCGCTCTATCGCGGTTTTTCAAAATAAGATTGGCTGATTGATGGATGAGCCGCACAATAGGCATGGAATTTTTATTTTAAATAAATTATTTTAAATTAGTTAGCACCTGCGTGCAGACCACAGCTGCAGGAGAAGCTTCCTCCTGCAGCATGTCATGATCTCCGCTCTGCAGCGGAGAAGTGGGCGTGGCCAAGAGAGCAGGCAGAGAGCTGAGATCATGACATGCTGTGCTCTTTTAGAGCACTTGGAGTTTAGAAAATTGTTAGGGACATTGCAAGAGCGTGGGAAGGCTTTAAAAGGCCTCAATATACAATTGTATACAAATACTAAAATAAACTACCGGTACTACTTACTACTTGTAGAGATATACTTGTGTTATACACTACATACTACTACTTGTGTACATAATTTCGTTCCATCTTTGAACTCGAACTTGGACTACTGTATCCCTACTTCATGGTTTATCACTTATAGCATGCGGGGGTGGGGGCTTGTCTGAAACCCCCATGATAAATGAGGGACTACCGTATAACTAAACTTCTCAAAGTCCTAAAGGCAGATTGGCCACAAGGACAAAATCCAGGTGGTCATTCAACAATTCTGTTTTCTAGGGTTCGCTGAGATTTCTGATACACAAAACTAAGATCTAAAACAACAAGTTGTACTTTAATTATCTGATCAACAGATAAATTACTGGACTTAGCTCTAAATATTATTATAAGACTGTCACTTATATTTTATTAGCCTCTTCAAAAGAAGGATCTGATTTAGTTATGTTTAGCTTCACTGCACAAAACGTATCAGGTTGTAAAACATCACAAGTTGGACAAAGCCTTTCTTCCCTTCAAGACATACTTTTTGTAAAGCGGCTCACCATATTTAAAAACAGACAATGAATCTAGATGACGGCTTTAAAGCTGCGTAGAAATACAACAAAAAGGACAGCGGAGGTGTGTGATTGTACCAGAAACAAGCATGATCCAGGGGATGAGCAGCAGCAGAATGCTGTGCAGCGTCACGCCCTCCTTCAGTATGACGATGAAGACCTCTGCGTTCATCACCATGGCGTAGAGGAGCCCCGACCACATGAACAACAAGCAACTCAGGAAGTAGCGGTAGTTGCGGAAGCCGACGCACTGGCCGAAGAAGACGCAGTGGTGGTCCCTCCGCAGCACACACACCTTGCAGTCGAAGCAGTGGGAGCAGCGCGGGGGAGTGTGTGTCTCGCAGGTGTAACAGTATCTGCGTTGCAAAAGAAAGAAAATGATTTAATCGGAGAGATGCTTCTGCGCAACATGAAGGATTACATCACTGTTTAATTAATCATGTTATGGTCCTTTAGGTTAGAAGTACGCAGGGTCTACTTTTTCATTTGGCTTTAAACTAAAATGTAAAGTCGTGTTCGCCTTTTCAATAAATCTATAATGAGCGTGGCAGTAAATGACCCTTGAAAATCAGTCCATCGAATATGGGAAGTGAAAACAAAAGAAAAGACATGAAGGCATTATTAGAAATATCACATTTTTGTTTTATTGAGATGTTAAAAAAATATGGATCTAACCAAAGTGATTCACAATTCATTTTTCTTCAGAAATGTAGCATTACTGTACAGTATTTAATTATTTTAAGCATTAATTTCTCAATTTAAAACATCAAACTTAAACTTTCACATTTCTGTTTTTGAGTGGAATGAAAAGTAAAAAAAAAATCTATTTCAAATATCCAGACTTTTCAAGGTTCAAATCCATTTTTATTGTCTAAATACAAACATTTTGTGTACTGTATAGTGAACGGTATGTTCATACTATGTTTGTACTTGTTTGCCAAGTATTTGCAAGAAGACTTTAGTTTGTAGTACTGTACTGTAGCTTCCATGCTTTAAATTTGACAATTAAACAATAAATATTTAATATTTAATTCAGTAATTATTTATTGGTGACATCTGTGTAAGCTGCAAAAACTTGGAATAAAACATTTGTGCACTCTGATTTACACTCTTGCGAAAAGAAATTAGGTTAATGTCAAAACATCAAGGCATTACGTCCATTTGTATACACAATCAATGTAAAAAACACGACCATTTTGAGGAAGTTATTTCTAAAAACTGGGACAAACAAACATGGCTAATATTGTCTGGATTTCAAATGTATTTTTCATATCTTATTTTCTTCTTTCAATAACATTTAAGTCCATTTCTGCCACTTTGATAAAATAAAATTAAAAACAATCCTCTAGGGCCTAGGCCATAATAAATAGTGTGAATGTGTTAAAAAGCATTCACACTACGGAGATCCATTTTTCCTCTACATTTTTTTGCATGCAACTTGTTTCAAAATACCGTAATTTATGATATTTCAACAGCTCATCTATCAAAACATTCAGCTCATTCAGGACATTCCTGCTATGACTTTAGGTGTTTGTGTAATTTTTACTTTTTGAAATGTTTACTCTTTTCTGCCATGTTTTTCTCATTGAAAAGAAATGGAGCTCTGGTCACATCCCTCAAACCCTTTGTGCTGTTTAAAACAGTTCACTGCTCAGTTCACATTTTTGTTTGTTTCATTCAGCTTTTTCTGCACTTCTCAACTTATTTCTGCTGCTTCTGGCAATTTCAGCTTTTACTGTGCTCTTTTCAGCTACTTTCTGGTACTTTTTATTCTATTTTTTTTAACATGTTCTGCTACTTTTCATCTAATTTCAGATTTTTGTTTTTATTTAATTTTAATTATGCTTATTTAGGTAAACTTGTACTCTTTCAGGCTCTTATACAGGTAGTCCCCGATTTACGAGCGCTCTGATCTGCGAGGTTCCAGACTTACGAGCTGCACATTTTTGGAAAAAACGAAAAAAATACTGAGTTTTCATGTGTTTTTTCACTTCAGTTAGCAAGTTAAGCATATAAACACACGTTTCCGATCATTTTTATGCACTCAAAAGTAGTTTTTAGATGAAAATAGAGTGTTTTTAGGTGCGCTAGCGAAAACCGTTCCAATTTACGAGCGGATTTCCGGATTTACGAGCGAAATGGCGGCCGTTCCAAATTACGAGATTTCCGGTTTACGAGCGCCTCGTTGTGACGGATCTCGCTCGTAAATCGGGGACTACCTGTAATATGGTATGGTATGGTAATAATTCAAACTGTTTTGCTCTTTCAGCTAATTTCAACTTTTTTAGCTACTTTTCAAATAATTTCAGCTTTTTGGGCTCTTTTAAAGGTGCTATATGTAACTTTCTGTAGCGCGCAGCACTTAGAAATATTTTCAACAGGGAAAGCATTCTGCTCCCTCCCCCTCAGAGCCATATATGGCTCTGCCCCCCTTGGTCTGCTGAAATTCAAATTCAAGCTCTGTTTTTATTGGCTGATTCAAATTCAAGCTCTGTTTTTATTGGCTGATTCAAATTCAAGCTCTGTTTTTATTGGCTGGTTACAAACTCTGTTTTTATTGGCTGGTTAACGGCGGGTCACTGTGGCTTTTTAGAAATGCTTTTAGTAACACCTGGAGAAGCAAGGGGACTATAGTTTTTTCAAAGATTACTTTGTCTAACATCAGTCTGTCAGGAGATAGTGACAAAGTGAAGAAATAGGTTAAAAATATATTTTTAGAAAACTTACAGACTGCACTACAGAAACTGCACCGTTAACATTTCTCTAGTTATGATCGCAATCATTTAGTGTCAGGACAGTACCTCCTATTTCAGACAGAGAAGATATTTATTCAAAGTGGCACAAATATGCTTCCATATAATTTCATGATTCAAATGAGCAAACAAATGCATTATTCAGAAACTTTGGCCACACACAGAAGTTTTTTTTTTTTTCTTACCTCCAGCCCTGCCCCAGGCCGTCTCCTCCCAAGAACACCCCCTTGATGCTGGGGTTGGTTTTTACAAAGAGAAGCGCGTTCCAGCAGATGTTTCCCAGCATGAAGTACTGGGCCAGCAGGTGCACCGTCTTCCACCAGGCGGACCACTCCGTCTTCTTCTGCTCCGCCTCCAGAGGCGCCTCGACCAGCACCAGGTAGTTCACCTCCCCGGTGATGGAGAACACCAGGAAGGTGTTGAGGAGAACGGGAAGGTGTTGACAAACCTTCTCAGCTCTGCAGAGCAAGTTGCTGGTGAAACCCGCCATGTTTCGAGCTCGTCCGCCTCCTCGGTGTAGAGGGTGAAGGAATGATTTTGCCGACGCACAGCTAGCTGGGTGGCTAACCAAATAAATAAATACAAAACACCAGCTAGGTTCTAGCGACGTTAAAACAACTTTATGAAGCAATTAATACTTCACGTATATTTTGAAATAATTATGTAGTTAAAAAATAATACAGAGATGTTATTCTTTGTAACAGAAACAATTTAGACTTCCATTCAGTGGCTGCGAATCACGGAAATCACATCCGCGATTCGGTGTTGCATGATAATACAACCGACGTGCAAAAAGACAAGGTTCCGTCTGTGAACTCTTATCCCAAAACTTTGACTTTAATCTCAGAATACTGCGGAAAAAAGTGAGAATTCTGAGAATAAAGTCAAGATTTCCGACTTAAATTCCAGAATTCTGTCATTTTCTTTAGAATTTTGACATTAATTTTGTAATTCTGAGAAAAAAGTCAGACTTACGAAAAATAATGCACCTAGGCCCTAATCCTCTTCGATATTTGTGTAGTTTCTTCAGGGTATATGCAGGAATAATGAAGTTAATTTCAATACCTTTTCAAGACTTTTTAAAGACCTTCCAAAATAAATTCAAGACCTTATCGTCACTTTGTTTTATTAAGCAACAAATCTTTGATTTACAAAACTGCTGTTGTTTTCAATTAAATCCGTGAATCTCAAACCTACAACAGAACTGAGATACAGTGGAAAGAAAAAAGTTCAAAAGAAGAAACTGAACCACGACTAGGTTTAAGAAAATATAGCTTAGGTTACAACAAGACTCGTAGCTATTTTAAAGTAACTTGGTTGAACAATGGCGAATAAGAAATAAACACAGTAATCATTACATGTGCCTCAGTGCAGTTGCTTTGCATTCCAGCAACTTCAGTTTGCACCAGCTCACCGAGTTTTTCTTTACGTCTCCTTCTCAAGACATTGGACTTGGTGATCAGTTGGGCCATAAGAACCTGACTTTCCCTCTGCCTGCTCTGCCAACTGATCTGCAGCTTTTTGCAGAGAATCTTGACCTAACCTCTTGTAGAACTTTTCTCTTTTTTTCAGCTCTTTAACTCAGCTTCAGCATTCATGCCCATCGAGGCTACGCTCATCTTTTTTTTTTACAAAATGTACAATAAGCCTTGCGGTTATTCTCGGCGACAGGCCTCAGCCATTCTTGAAAATCAGGCATCTCCAACCAGGAGTCCGAAAACTTGCATTTACCCATTGTTCTCACGGTCTTGTGGCAACTTACTCGAACACACAGACTCAACTTGGAGATAAAGCAGCCGCGCATGCGCACAAGATAGGCCTAGCCGTAAAGGCTGTTGTAACCTGACACTCTAAATTTGTGCGAAGCAGTTTCCGAATCCTCCGCGGTGAGGAAAACAAATATTAGTCATACATACTTTTTGCTGTCAAATTATTTAAAGCTAGAATAACAGCAAAAAAAATAATACCTCATCAAATTGCTTTCAAGACTTTTTAATACTTTTCAAGACCCTTAATTTTCCCAAAATTGATTTATCAACTTTTAATAACTTTCAAGACCCCGCGGACACCCTGTTCTTTATGCATTTGATGATGCAATGTACCCATGTCATGTCACTTTCAAGTAATTTTTTCCCTCCAAATTATTGTCCCATTCTTCTGGGTTTGTTCAACTATTTATAATCATTTTGATAGTAAAGAAAAAGAAGTTATTCACAAGTCATGATCTGGTCTTGATAAAATCCTAAATAATTATAGTTTTATAATTTGTTTGTCGCACTGTAAACTTAATTTTTTACCTTCTATAAGATTGTAGCTCAGGCTGATATGCCTTCCTCATGAAGATGGTGAGGTGCTGTTGAACTTCAGATATTCAGAAGAAACCATTAAGCAAATATTTTGTGGTCAAATTCCATTTTTTGTATATGTAAATAAATACTTTATTAGGTTAAGTTTGTGGAAGTAAAATTATGTAGTTCAGTAAGCGAATTGGCTGCATGCATCTGGTCCCTCCCCGCGGCTTTAATCCCTGATAATCTCTTCATCCAAAGAAAGCTGACAGTCATGGCTGCACCAGCAGAGAATTTACTGTCTCTTGGGCATCTGACCAGCAACGAGGAGAATAAATTCACAAAACATCATGGTGCAAAGAAGAGGTAAGACTCTTCACTGCTGTCAAACTGATCCATGTGAGGTCTGTGCACGAGTTGAAGTATTTTCTCTTGTTAAGATTTAACAATAAAAGCATGTACACTGGTTTTTTTCATTACAGTTAAATGTCAAATACTTAAAATTTCACTTCTCTAGTAAATAAACTACTTTTCAGTTAAACAGTTTCTTATACTGTAGTGTAAAATTAAAAACTGGATTTAACTGTAAAATCAGGCTATGGAAGCTCAGTTAGGCCAAACTAAGTGCACTTTTTTATTTTTACACTGACTGGATTTTAAACACAAGCCAAGCAGTGTGGACATCCATACATACTTGCTTTGTTTTAGGGGTCTAAAATGAGAATACAAATCTGTCCATGTGCTGTTTTATAACAAAGTTCTCATGAATAAAGATTTTGGTTGTTGCCAGTTCTAGGTTTTTCAAAAAATAGTCCAACTATTGAAGTTACTTTAGTTGTACTTTTCTGCTTTTAGACATGTTTACTGCACTTTTTCTTGTCTTTTTATAATAATACATAAAACAAATACTCTTATTAATTTAAAACAAATATATTTAAAAAAAAAGGTGATCCAGTCTTAAATGTATTTTAGATATGTATTCTGTTGGTTTATGGCCAAAAATGTTTAATTTAGACTATTTTTGTAGAATAAATCTATCTCAGTTTGAAATTATGAGCCACATTTTGTTAATGTTTTTACCTCCTTTTGTCCTGTAGCAGAGCGATGCACCTCCGGCTGTGTCTGCAGGAGCTGAAGGGCAGAGAACGCCGAGCTCAAGAGCACAACAAGCAGCTGCTGCAGCAGTTTGAGAAAGCCCAGGACTCCCTGAAGGAGATGCTGTCCCACATTGCTGCCATGAAAACTATCAGGGTGCACAATTACAGAGATTACACACACAAACACAACAGACTGAATGTTTTATTTTATTTTAATGAAGTTATTCAGAAATCCACTCGTGTCTAGTGAGGCTCCGGTGCTGAAACACTTTGACATTTTGCAGATGGAGTATGAGAGATATCTGGAGGAGAACTTCCCCCACTGGCACCAGCAGCATCTCCAGGAGAAAACACCAGCCACTCAACACAAGGTGCAATCGTAGAACTGTATGTGTTCACAATAATGAAAAAGATGTGACCAAAGTTGTGTATTTCCTCAACAGAGGACGGACTGTCAGAGGGCTTATCTAAAGAAAACAGAAGAAAACCAGATGTTGGCCTCTACAGTGGACAGAGCGTGGCTTTCACAAGGTTTCTTTTTTGTCGTTCCATGTGTGATTTCAGCAATCCTTTTATTTTTCCGTACATGTTTTGGTACCACTTTACAATAAGGCTCCCCTTATAGATGCTAATAGTTTATAAATGCATTCTGAGTTCCTCTATAAGCACTTTATTAATCATTAATAACCGCTTATTACACATTAATTGTGAGTGACAGAGAGAAAACTGAAATTTCTTGCCAAACAGTGAGCCAAATCTGTTCACCTATATATTTCATTTAGATATTAAACATTTCAGACTAAGTTACTACCTCACAAGCACAATAAAACGTTGTAAACCTATTTCTTATTGTACTTTATCACTGCATTATAAGTATCTACAACTAATATATATACACATATATATATATATATACATATATATATATACATATATATATATATATATACATACATATATATATACATATATATATACATATATACATATATATATACATATATATATACATATATATATACATATATATATACATATATATATACATATATATACACATATATATACAGGTAGCCCTCGAGGTACGTCAGGGATTGGGACCTACGTGTGTGACTTAGGTCGATGTTGTCGTACCTCGCGGACCAAAAACACATGCCTATCGTAGGTCCGCGTTTCTGACATAGGTCGCGGCTATACCGCTAACGGAGCGCCGCACACATATTTAATGGCATGAGACTGAACAAGCAGACATACTAAGGCCATAAACACCACAGAACTGCACAGTAAATGAATACTGTACTGTACAATAAATAAAAAATATAATGTCTTACTTTGAGCCGGTGGCCCCGACTGCCAGGCGGACATTTGCGGCGAGCTCCCGGCCGCAGATGGCCTCCGCGGCATGTCGGCTCGGTGTCTTCGCCTGTGTTAGCTGCTTTGTTAGCTGCTGTCGTTAGCATGTCGGGCGGCGTTGTGGCCGCCGATCGCGGGGCGATCCGCGGCTGCTCCTCCGGACCTGAGACGTCCACAGAGTTGACCGAGTGTTTCCAGCTCATTTATCCGTATGAGGCAACCCTGATCGGGCACACGGAGCCAGCTGACAGTAGCCTCTGGAGCTCCATTGACTGCAGTACAGTTGTAAAATGGCGACCGGAAGTGGCGAGCGGAAACCGGAAGTTGCGTAAATACGATTAATTTCTTATCAAAACGTAAAATTAATAATTATACTTTATTTATAAAGCCATTTAAAACAACCACAGCTGCAACAAAGTGCTATACACATGAAATTAATAACTTTTAAACACACACAAAAAAAAATAATAATTTTTTTTATTTTTTATCATATTTTTATTAAATATGATAAAATCGTAAGTCTGAGTTGCCGTAGGTCGCAGGTGTCGTACCTCGAGGGTTTCCTGTATACATATATATATACATATTTTTATGTAACCACTGTTCACGTTTACCCTATGAACAGCGCCTAGTTTCTCTGACCTACACTCTATGAAATACTTCACAATATGAAATAAGTGTGTTATTTGGTGACAGCCTATGCTGTAAATAGAGTGTGTAACTGAGCCCAATATCAAAACTAGATAAATCCAGCTAAAATCTAAATGACATGCAAATTTAACATTATACTAAATACGGAAGGAATAGGAAAAATAGTAAAGTTGAAAAAACATACCAGTTTAATAAACTGTACTGGTCAGTAGGGCAATGCACATTAGAGCACAGTTAAACATTTATAACAGTTAGT
>JBBPBX010022905.1:0-41003 GCA_038048925.1 Garcialebias charrua | reverse complement strand
CATAAACACACACAGTAACTGTACAGCATGTACAGTAGTGTGCAGTAATGTAACATTGCTATTCAGCACAGCACATTCAATACTGTAAAATTATTACAGAATAAAATAATTAATACAGAATAAATAAAAATATAATTTCTTACTTTGAGATGGTCAAAGCCGACATCTTAGGTTGCCATGCGTTGATGTTGTCGGGCCGAGCCGGCGGCTCGGCGAGCGAACCACGGCAGCTGCTCGAGGCCTGTGTTAGCTTCTGCTAGCTGCGTGTTAGCCAGGCCATGAGCTGGTGTTCGCGCGGCGGTGCAGCGCATGACTGAGCGATCGGCGATCGATCCGCGGCTGCTGCTCCAGGCTGAGACGTCCACAGAGTTCACAGAGCGATTCCAGCTAGTAATTTATCCATATGAGGCAATCCTGGAACAAACACAGTCCTCACAGCCAGCTGCCGGGACAACAGAACTACCTAAAATGGCTGCCGGGGCATTTCCTGGAACGGCCGGAATTTGCTCAATTATGATAAAAACATCATTTTTATTAAAAATATTATTTATAAAGCCTTTAAAACAACCACAGCTGCAACAAAGTGCTGTACACATGAAATTAATAACATTTAAACACAAAAAAAAAAAGATTTTTTTCATTTTTATTATTAAATTATTAAATATGATACGTTCGTAGGTCGCGGGCGCCGTAGGTCGGGGGTTATTTGCAAAACCACGATTTTGAACTAGTCTAAAAGAAAGAACTACCGGTACCCAAATTAAAAAAAAAAACAGAAATTAAGGGGGCCATATCAATCACTATCTTTAAGAAATTGGTCAAAATTGAAATGTTAAATAAATATCAATGAATGTATAATTAGTTTCACTTTAAAGGTTATATGATTTACTGTTTTGTCATTATAAAATAACTTGTTTGAATTAGATATATAAGGAGCAGATTAAATAAGATTACCGGTATTCTTCATCTGCTACCTTTCATTTTATTTTTTCCTCTTTTTATGCGTCATTTGTTGTACTCATTGTAAAATGAATAAAATTTAATTAAAAAAAAGTCTGAACTGGAAAGCTGAAAAATGGAGATTTTAGCATCCGACTTTGTTGTTCGAACTTCTTCCCTGTGGCGACCCGTTCTCAAAGGCTGCTGTGAAGATGGAGGATGAAAAGCAACACAGGCTGCAAGAAAATTCTAGGACAGCTGGTTTCTGGTCTTCTCCCCGGTGTAAAACATTTATTTTGCTGCATTGTTCTTGTGAACAGCTCATTTTTATTAATAATTAATCAAACTTTGAACTGGGTTTTTTTGGTCGGGTGAATGAAAAAGCAAAACAGCTTCTGTGTTGGTTGACTCACATGATGTTTGGCCTATGATAAAAAAAAGTTTTAGATGAAAAGGGAATCATATTTTAAAGGGATAGTCTGCTGATTTTTTGACGCATGGGAGTATGGAGAAAAGTCAAAGTCAACTTTATTGTCAGAACTGCAATATGTACAAGACACCTCGGTGCAACAGTAACCATTTAAACACTGAAACATTTAATAAACATAAGCCTAAAATAGTAAAAGTGTAACACTGTCCTGAGTTTTTGCTTAGTAGTATAAAAGTATGAAAATTTACACCAACACTAAACATTTAATGAACATAAGCATAAAATGAAATAATAAAAGTGTAATACTGTCCTGAGTTTTTGCATAGTAGTATAAAAAGTATATATAAAATAAACTGAAGGTTCTAGCATTGACATTTGCAAAGAGTGGCAAAGCAGCATATGAGTTAATGTACACAGTATATGTATGAGGTAGTTGATGTTGGTATAGAGGCAAAGTGGCATATGCAGTAAGGCACATTGGGCATCCTTAAAGACCGTGTAAAGTGAAATTAAATGTGTGTTTTTATTTTGTCACACGGCATAAATATGTGTTATTAATCACCCATATAAATCTGACTGATTAAAAACATTGATTTCCTTATAAAATTAAGTCTCAAAAATCATGAAAAAACATGATTTTGCCTTGCTCTAGAACGCTGGGGGCGTGTCGCACGTGGGCGTGGTTTCAGCGCAGTACTGCACTCATGTCCTTTTCCTGCCTTGAGCGAGAGACAGACAAGGAGCAGCAGTGAAAACCTGCTCTGTTTTTATCTGAGTTCTGGCCGGTCACCTCGCATGCGGGGTCTGTGTTGGTGATTAAAAAGAGTAATCACGTTGATAAGTTATCTCATCTCTGTGTCAGCAGAGTCACGGCGCTCTCACACACACACACGCGCGGGGGGGCTCGGATGTGAAAACAGGTGCAGCTCGCTCCAGCCGCAAAAGACAGAGGGCTGCGCAGCGGTTTTCTGTGTTTATATGTTCATGAAAACTTTAAAAAAATAAATTAAAAACAGGGAGTGCTTCTCCTTCAGAGCAGACCTGCACACCAGGAAATATTTAGAACCTGGTGCAGCCTCGTTGGACATGACTTTAGTTCACTCGTGACAAGTTCATTCCTCCTCGGAGGAGGAAGAATGAATGGTGACAGCTTCAAGTGATCACTTGACTTTTGGCAACAAAAAAAAAAAGAAATGTCACAATGGAGCAGCTGCAGTCCATGCGTAAAAGGAGTGAGAGTACAGGAGGGAGACGGTCGGTAGCGAGTGAACGGCTCCACGAAGAACAATTTATATGGCTGGAGCAGCAGGGGGTTGGGCTATACTAATGAGGACCGCGTGATGGGCAGCACGGTGGCACAACTGGTAGAGCTGCTGCCTCTCAGCGAGAAGGTTGCCGGTTCAAATCCCGGTCCGGGGCCTTTCTGGGTGGAGTTTGCATGTTCTCCCCGTGCATGCGTGGGTTTCCTCCGGGTACTCCGGTTTCCTCCCACAGACCAAAAAACATGCTTGTTAGGCTGATTGGTGACTCTAAATTGACCCTAGGTGTGAGTGTGAGAGTGGATGGTTGTTTGGTGTGAGTGAGACAGGTCCCTCTTGTAAATGAGTCCCCGTGACTCAACGAGGCTAGCCTGTATAAATAAAGGTTGAATGAATGGTCACGTTTAAAACACGCCTAAAAAATCCTGAAACAGAAATATGTTTATACACAGTTTGCTCTATAACTCCAAAATTAATTGAGCTACAA
The DNA here is from genome assembly GCA_038048925.1 of Garcialebias charrua. Taxonomy (NCBI): domain Eukaryota; kingdom Metazoa; phylum Chordata; class Actinopteri; order Cyprinodontiformes; family Rivulidae; genus Garcialebias; species Garcialebias charrua. Next base: position 37,888 of record JBBPBX010022905.1, on the reverse strand, counting down.
TTTTGAGACTTTTTACTCATTTACAAGATTACAATTATCACATTTATAATGTTTATTGAAGAAAATGTTGAAATTCACTTTACACGGTCTTTAAATAAGGCTAGTCAGAGAATACTGTATATGTATCAGCAGTAGTGTAGATATAAAAGTAGTGTAAATGTAAACAGTAGTAATAAATGTAAACAGTGAATGTACACAGTAGTATGACTATAGGCAGTAATGTAATACAAACATTAGTGCAAATATGAGAAGTAGTGCAAACTGAATGAGCATAACCCGTTTGATGACACAGAGTCCAGTGTTAAAATCTTTGTGTGGTAATGTGTGAGAAAGTTTTTTGTGGCAGTTCAAATGGGAGAGGAGGCAGGGTGTTTAGCATCCTGACTGCCTGAGCTGTCTCTCACCCCGGAATTACACCACATGCGTTACGGCTCCGCCCCGCTCCGGTCCGACCTCCGCAGCAAATACGCACCCATTATAATCAATGACAGAATTTACACTGGCTCCGCACGGCGGCGGCGAGCTGCGGAGAGCGGACGGCAGTCCGTCAAAATTAGAAAATTTTCTATTTCTGCCGGATGACGGAGCTGTGCCGGAGTCAACTTTTGAAGATTACGTCGCACCAACAGGAAAAGGAACGAGCACAACTTCCGTATTTACAAAATAAAATCACCACGGGCGGACTAATCCTAGCTCTATACGGATTTATTTGTACAAAAATGCTGTCAAACTATCAATTATGACTATTCTATGACTAAACTATTATATTTATGACTATGACTACACCTAATAACGCAATACAAAAATAAATAAATAAAAAAGTATTTTATTCTGAAATGTAAACATCACTTCCTGTTGCTCAAACCATGTAGCTCATTTACGAGAGAAGATCAAGGCAGCAGTCTCTCTACAGTTGTTCTCCTTCTTTCCACCGAATGAATTGTTTTGTTCTGACTTACTTATTTATCACTTGATTTATCGCGCGATCTCGCACGTGTCTTGGAGCGGCGCATCCAGGCGGACCTGAGCGGAGCGGAGGCAGTGGGAATTGGACTCGTTCAGCTGCGACCTGCGGACCGGAGCGGGGCGGAGCCGCGTGCAGTGTAAAGCCGGGGTTAGACTGCTGGTTCGAGCCTGGAGACTTCTCAGTCTCCTCCCTGATGGCAGCAGTCTGAAGCAGCTGTGTAGTGGGTGTGTGGGATCACCTGCCATGCAGAGGGCTTTCCGAGTGAGGCGGTTGCTGTGTAAGTCCTGCAGTGAGGGGAAGGAGGTGCCGACAATCTTCTCAGCTGCTCTCATGCTGGGTCCCCACCTAAATTGTCAGAACGCTCCTGCCGCCCCCTTTTGGCCGCTTGTCACTGATGCCGGGCACCCACTGGGACGCGTCTGATGACGCGCACTAGGGGGAGGCAGAGGGTCATCAGTTGTTGTGTTTTCATGCTGCTGGCAGATAAAATCAGCAACACGTGACCCCCGCTCCTACTGGAGTGGGTTTTCTACGAGCCGAACTGCAGCTCAGACAGTCTTTGTTGAGATTAAAACGTTTTTTTATGTTTGGGGTATTCTGAGCGGACAGCAGCAACTGTTTAAAATACCAAGATTCTTACCGGAGTTTGGTTCCAATTCATGGAGGTTCCATCGGGTAAGTTTAAAAAGTCCAAAAAAAGTCCCGTTGTCGTTGTGTAATCACATAGCAGAGGCTCTCCCGACTGTTTGCTGGACGCGTCGAGCCACCAGAGATCGAATTTTATGACGTTGGCGGCTCGCCGTAGCTCGACGCGTAGGTTGCTTTCGGACGCGCGCGTGCATGGAAAGGAACTGCCGCGTGCCGCCGCGCCGCTTCAATCACTCAAAATGCGCCGCTTCACGGTTCTCCGCGCCTCGACTTGTCTCCACATAGACTTTGAATGTAAACCGGCCGCTTCAGCCGCCCGACAGGGGTCCGGTGGGTACCAGGCATCACGATGTGCTGGAGGCTCTTGCGGCAGGATGCAGTACATGCACCAAACCACACAGTGATCTGGTCAGGAAAGGGCAGAAGTCTTCAACCAGGTCAGGCAAACCAGGGCCCATTTTATCCTAGTTTTGAAATACAGTACTGTAGTTAAATAAAAGTCCCGTTTAAAAAAAATCTATGCCTCTTTTATGATTGTCTATTGTTGTCATCATTCTTCGTTTGTAGCCAGGTCTCTCTTGTAAATGCGTCCTCGAGGCTCAATGGGATTAGCCTGCCTAAATAAAGGTTGAATTAATGAAAAGTAGTCCCTTACTTCAGAGTTCGATTTTTGCAGACTCACTCGCAGTTTTTCAACGATTGTCAACCAGTATTACTCACGTGATTGGGATGGTACGAGAAAAAAGTTAACGAAAAAGATACTTTGGACATACGCTGCCATTTTATAGTTTTCTTTCAATAAGCCTATACTGTAAGGCCGGTTAAAAAACAAAACAAAAAAACTACACTGCCCATAAGCCAAAAGTGCTTTGGCCACTGCATTCTTGTAGTTTTCTGTCATTAGTCAAAAGAACTACATTACCTGTAGCCAATAGTGCTTTCAGCTGCTGCTTTCTGCCAAAAAGGAAAGAAATTTCTGCAACGTAAACATACTATAATGACGCCAACACTGCAGACGGAGTCCAGCCAAACAAGGTTTATTCATAAACGGGGAAGAGCTGCTTTTACCGAGGCTGCAGCTCACGCCTCAAAAGAAAACGCGGTACACACGCGACGCGAGCGAACACACGGCTAGCTGCCTGCTAACAACAACACACTCTCGGACTCTTCTTCTTCGTCTCTCTTTTCCCGGTCCTTCCTCCCTCCTACCCCTCCCCTACCCCCACGACCAGTCCAACACATGAGGGCGGGGGACAACAGAATCACAACAGCTCAACAGAACACAGTACAACTCAACAAATACACAGAAATACTTGGACCCAAAGCAGAACCAACACAGGGTCGTTACACTACCCCCCCACTACTGAGTCCCTCGCCCACGAGGGGACAAACAAAGTCATCAAACCGTCTTGGAGCCCTCCTCGTCCGCTGCGGGCGAGCTCCCAGCGGCGCTACAGGCTCTGGGGCCGGGGCATCATTCGATGTCGGTGATAAGGCTTCTGGGGAGGTTGGCGGACGCACCAGAGACCCTGACCATTGGCCTTCTGGGGACTGAGGTGCAGACCTGCCTTGATAGGGGGCCAACCTGTCCCTGTGCAGAGCTACTCTTCTCCTGTTTTGGGGCATCTGCACTCTGTAGACCACCTCCCCCAGGCGCTCCAACACTCTGCAGGGACCCACCCACTGACTGTCCAGCTTCGGGCACCGTCCCTTCTTCCTACGAGGGTTGTACACCCAGACCAGCTCCCCTGGAGTGAAGTGTCGGCCCTTAGCCCTTACATCATAGTTCCGTTTCTGGCGCATGCCTGCTTGCTCCTGTTGCCTCCGGGCAAACGCATGGGCCGTCTCTAACCTGTCCTGAAGTTTCCGGGCATACTCGGGACCCGCTGGAACATCCGGTGCATCCGGCGGGCGCCCGAAGGACAGTTCGGCTGGTGTGCGCAGCTCCCTCCCCAACATGAGGAGCGATGGGGTGCATGCCGTGGAGTCCTACAGCTGAGCGGCATGCCATTAGCACCAGTGGCAGGTGCTCGTCCCAGTCCCGCTGATGCTGCTGTGAGGATGGCAGCTGCTGTCCCAGGGTGCGGTGGAGCCTTTCCACTATGACATATAATGAATTTGTTTCTACATATAATCTAACTGTATCACATGCAGAGTTTAATGTGGTAATAAAAGCCATTCCAGGTGGTGCAAAAATATTATGTAGAGGATCTTCCAATCAAAGATTGGTTTTTCTACCAAAACTTAGTGACACCCTCTGTGGAAAGTTGTGTTTTTCTTCTTCGTGTAAAAACAACAAAGATACGGTTACTTTTTCAAAGTGTAAATGCTACAAAACCACATGTCATTTCTTACTGGAAACAATTTGTTAGTAATGCTAACTGGAAAAGAATTTGGAGTTTACCACACAAATTTTTTGTTATAAATAAAATTAAAGAAATCTCCTTCCAAATTATTCATAAGTTTTACCCTGGAAATTATTTTTTTAAGCAGATATAAAAAAGATATTGATACACGATGTTCATTCTGTACCTCTCTCCCTGAAACTGTACCACATCTCTTTTGGTATTGCTCATTTACTAAAATTTTCTGGAAGGACTTGACCCATTTCATAACAACTCACCTATAGAGATTATCAACTGCTTTATGAACACATGGGTTTCATTGCAAATGACAATTGAACATGAAAAAGAAGTCTTTATTATTAACTTACTCTTAATTATTGCTACATACATAAATGTAAATTCTCAAGGAAAAGGCCGATTTTTGTGTTTTTTTAAGGATTTTGAAACTTATATAAAAGACATTGAACACTGTGCGAACCGTAAGGCTGTTAGGACATTGTCAGCATGGTCACAATGTATAAATACAGTAATACCTAATTGTGTATGCTGTTATTACGACTGTATTTTATCTTTTTTTTTTCCCTGGTAACTTGTTTTATTTTATTTCATCTGCTTGTTTTTTTTTCCTTCTTCTCTCTACTTCATTGTTGTATCCTTCAATGTTTTTTTTATTATAGTAGTAAGAAAATGTAATGTGAAAAAAAAAAAAAGTATTGGAGACTTGGTTTGCAGTTGCAGCTTTATGTTTTCTTACCAGTGTCAATTATTTCCTTGTTAAAAGCGTGCACAGAGCAGGTAAGTTGTTTCCTAATTTTACCACTAGAGGGCGACAAAACCATAGATATATATCTATGGACAAAAAGGACAAAACAATCTGAGATAACCGTAGAAGAAGAAAGCCGTCTTCTTCGTTGGTGCTATGAATCAAGATGGTAAACAACAGTTGGGCCTTGAGGTGTTCCCGAAAATAACACAAGCCTCCTTTTAGCTAAATAGTTTTGTAGTCATTTCCGATAACCCGAAAAATAGATTCGACTATGAACAACAGAGACTTGTTCTGTTTATGGTAAGTTTAAATAGAAATCTTTTTTATTTTTTAGCCAAGTCAGACGACGTTCGTTAGCGATCATTAGCTCTGTTAGCGAGACGGGTAGTCGCACCACTCTGGCTTTTTTTGTGAAATATCTACCTACACAAAACGCGTACATTTAATCAGATCTTTTATTTATTGTTTAACCAACGCATTCACAGCTGTTCAACGGTAACAGCAAAGGTGCTACGTACTGTACTAGGAGGTTTTGTCACGACACGTGCGTTCAATTTTAGCCTAATTGTCTAATCTAAAAAAGCTAAGTCTGGTCCTCTGGACATTCAACAAAGCAAAGTAATCCTGGATTATTGAGCATGCATCAGGCTAATGGTCTAAGTTGATTTTCCAGTTTTTTTTTTAACTTAAACATTTATTAGCATCGGCTTTAAAAGCTCTCAATAATAATAATTACTTACTTTTAGCAACTTCTTTCAAATTTACAATGGAGCTGCAGCAGAACTGAAGGATTAGAGATCGTATTAGCTCTTGTCTTCCTACTGGCTTTCTGTATAATGGAGGGTGAAATTTAAGAATTTTCTTATCACCTGTGTACTCAATGATGGCACTCCAGTTTACTGTATCTTCAAGGTATTGTGACATGATGTTGGAAATTTGCACATTTGTCACAACATATATATCTTATATCATTCAGCTCTGTTCGTTTTTGCAAAATAAATTATAAATATAAAGTGAAACTAAACCGAAATGTAACTTTTTTTCGCTGATAAACCCCCTAGAATGTGTTTAAAATGTTGTATAGCACTATTTCTGTGTAAATTTTCATGTATTTGTTTAAATCGCCAATACAGTATTTAGTCTAAAAACGTGTTTACGGTAGCCCTATGGGTTGAACAGAGGTTATTGCACCTTAAAGGAGCTGTATGTAACTTTTCTAACAATATATTTTTAACATATTTCTTCACTCTGTCACTACCTCCTGACATACTGATTTTAGACAAGTAATCTCTGAAAAAAACTATTGTCCCCTTGCTTCTCTAAAAGCATTTCTAAAAAGCCACAGTGACCCACCGTTAACCAGCCAATAAAAACAGAGTTTGTAACCAGCCAATAAAAACAGAGCTTGAATTTGAATCAGCCAATAAAAACAGAGCTTGAATTTGAATTTCAGCAGAGCAAGGGGTAACAGAGCCATATACGGCTCTGAGGGGGAGGGACCAGAAACGTGTCTCTGTTCAAAATTTTCCTGTTCCAGCGTGTTCCAGAAATTACATACTGAACCTTTAATTTTCTTGTTGGTCAAGGTCTGTTCACTCTGACATGTCTTGTACAGTACACTCTGACGTCACATGCTCTGCTGCCAGGGTTGCCAGATCTCCAGACCGAAACAAGCGGTCAACTCGTTAAAAACAAGCCCAAACAAGTGACTCACTCTTTTAAGAAAAGCCCAAAACAAGCCCAACTGGCAACACATCCCATTGTGTAAAAAAAAAAAGGCTGTGTTTAAACAGTATAAACATATTTATTATGGCATTACCGTAAAAACCGGTCTATAATACGCAGTTTTTTTTGCTCATTTGAATGTCCTGCGTATTAAACACCGAAGCGTATTAATTATGGATTTTTTCCCATATTTTTAGACCAATTTTTCGCTCTGATTCGCCGTTTTACATTTTGGGCAAAAATGGTGCAGTACCAGTTTCGGCCGCTATGGGCAGCAGCAGAGGACTAAGAGAGCGAAGAGGAAGAGGGCCACTTCCAGACGTTTCTAGCTCATGTGTCCGAAAAAAGCCTCCTCTGGTCGGACTGACTCTGTCGCTGCCCGCTCCCTGCTCTGGATGTAGCTGTTAGCAAGATATCGTAACTCATAAACCACACCGCAATTTTTAAATCCAGCTGATTTCACATTTGGTTGAGCTCAGGGGACTGTCTGCTATAAAGTCAGGTAAGATTTTTTTTTTTTTTTGCGTTTATTTAGCTAAATTTAAAGAAACAAAGCGTCCGGTCCGAACCACCTGCCTAAAATTCGACGAACTTTTTTTTTTTTAATCCAGCTGATTTGAACATTTCGTTAAGCTCAGGAGCACGTCTTCTATAAAGTCAGCTAAGAAATGTATTTTTTCTCGCAAAGAAATACTGTAATTGTTTTTACCGTGTTTCCTTGTGAAGTTCTTCGTACTCGCTTGCTTCTGTCGCCGCCATCTTAATTAGGGCAAATGAGGCGCTGACGCGTCGCGATGACTCGTATTAAACACCGAAGAGTATTATTTACGTTTTTTCTTGTTTATTGTTAATAATTGGACAAAGCGTATTAAACACCGGTGCGTATTTTCCTCCGACGAATACGGTACGTATAACCAGCAAAATTATACATTGAAGAACGTATTTAGTCTAAAAAATAAAAATACATTTTGCATTTTATACAGCTGGTTTGTCATGTGTACAAATTAAAAAATAAAATTGACAGTTGGTTGTGATCCAGTCTTGAAGAGCACGCTCTTTCTCCCAATCTTTATTACGTATATTTTTTTCCATATTTACCCCACTTAGTGCTCATATTAGCGTTGTCTTGGCTAGACAAAGATTAAAGAACAGAGTCAAAGAATAAAGAACAATGTTGCATTCGCATGTAGTCGGATGTCCCGTGAAGAAACACGGTTTTTAATTTTAAACTCACTTTGAAAGTAATTTTCATTAATATCATTTTGTTTGCTAAAAATGAACATAGTTGAATGATACAAGATATATATGTTGTGTCACTATATGCAAAGTTCAAAAATGATGTCACAATACCTTTAAAATAACTTCAGGAGTACATTTTACATGTAACATATTAATATACAGATAAGCAGCACATTAGCATGAAACACCACATATGACACACCTCACTACTCGCGTTACAACAAGCCCAAATAAGCGACGCAACGCCCACAGCAAGCCCAAAAAACCGCGACAAGCGGCTCACCAAGTTTATAAGCGACTCCAGGAAAAAACAAACCCAATGCCGCTTGAAATAAGCGGACTTGGCAACTATGCCTGCTGCCTAAGTGGAGCCACGCCCCCGAGAAGGTCACTCCCCCTGCAGAGCTCAGGGCGGAGTTGGATTAGCGATAGCAACATAGCATTGATGAGCGACTCTGTTCCAACTTCAGCTCTTCAAACTGATGTTCATTGTCCACCCACCCTTACACCATCAGGGTGCAATCAGTTTGGAGGTCAGTACCATTTTACACCTTTCCATTCCATAATTTATCTTTTGAGTATATGACGCGGTTCTTCATGTGCTATGTTTGCGGCTTGCAACGTTGCTTCGTTGTGGCCCCACACATGGTTGTGGCGTTTTTATCTGTTGCTGATTAACGTTAGTTTGTGTTGTAATTGCGTTTAAATGCTAAAAGTCTAGTGTGTCTTATGAACACCGCAGAGTGTGTGAACTCTTATGAACTCGGATAAGGAAGACCGCAACATCAAAAAACAATGGAGACTAGCTGGCGCTAATTTTAGCAGTTGTACTGGTTTATGATGTTTTAGACACGGTGTTCTTTTGCTGCAAATAATGTTATGGTATTTATAAAATATTTACTTGGTGAATGAATATCATGGTCATCAGCTCTGTGCAGCAGTATTTTGCTTTGCACTGGGTCATCTGTTTGACAGATCAACAAGGTGATAAAACAGTAATGTTTCTCAAGTATGTTTGTTTGTAAGGTGATTAAAAATGTGTTGTTCTTTTTTAGCTCCATGAGGCGTTCCACATCCAGGGAATCTCTGAGTTGTGCTTCACAGACATCAAGCTTGATTGGAGACATGTTGACATGTCACTTTGGAGGTGACATGAGAGCTGATTCACCAGGTATCCATGTTTTATTTATTACAGGTACTCCAATTAAAGTTGCACTATGTAACTTTGTAGTGCAGTCTGTAACTTTTCTAACAATATATTTTTAACATATTTCTTCACTCTGTCACTATCTACTGACAGACTGATGTTAGACAAAGTAATCTCTGAAAAAAACTATAGTCCCCTTGCTTCTCTATCAGCATTTATAAAAACACTAAAAACACAGAGTGACCCGCCGTTAACCAGCCAATAAAAACAGAGTTTGTAACCAGCCAATAAAAACAGAGCTTGAATTTGAATTTCAGCAGAGCAAGGGGGGCAGAGCCATATATGGCTCTGAGGGGGAGGGATCAGAATGCTTTGCCTGTTGAAAATATTTCTAAGTTCTGTGCTCTACAGAAAGTTACACATAGCACCTTTAACCTATTAAACTTTTATTATGGCGGACATTATATAAAAACAAACGTTTTAAAAAAGTCTATGCAACATTAATTCTTGTTTATTTGTTCATTGCTACCTGTCCCAACATTTTGGGGATTTGTTGACACTGTGAAATTTTGAATCAACATTTTTCTCCATTAAAATGTTACATTTACTCAGATTAAACTTTTGATCTGTCATCTATGTTCAATTATGTGATCTTTCCTCTGTTCAGGACTGCAAATATCCAGGGTCGAGATGGAGTGAGTGGGAAGTCGACCGCTGCAACGTGTCCCAGATTTGTCCTCATGCATGAGGCAAAAAATAAATAAATAAACAAATTGATTACAAAAACTAGTTGTTTATGATTCATTTTATTAACAGTAAGTTAATTCAAAACAACAAAAGGTTCTGTGTCGTGTCAGCCCTGAAAACACACGGGACACCACCTCCAGCTCTTCTGTATGGACGCAGTGGACAGAAGAACAGCAGTCCCAAACACTCGAGACCACCTTCAGGATGCTCCACCTGCCAGCCAGAAACAAACACCAGGGTCTTGGCTGTAGCCTCCCAACATTGTCGTGGGTACAGGTCTCAAGAGATGAAGCAGCTCTGGCCGAGACTCTCTACCACTAGAGGGGGCGTGAACGCAGGACAACCCCCAACCTCCTCTCCTGCTTGTCTCTCGACACGCCCATTTTGATGGAGATTTTGAATCTGGTCTGGGGGAGGAGTTACCTTCTCAACCTGTGTTGAGTGCCACTTTAAAATTTCATTCCAAGTAATGGTAGTTTCTTCTCTGGGACACGCCCCTAAAAATTTGCGCATCTCTGCAAAACGTCATTGTGACGTACATGTGGGCATAAGGCAGAGCCTTGCCCGTTTGTTTGGTGTGTTAACTGCTTTCCATACAGATTCATTTCCTGAAAGATCGCCTCTTTTTTTGTGTAACTTGAAAAATGCCGTCACGTTGTAGCGCATTTGGGTGTTCTAATATCAGCAGTGAACAAGTGAGCATTCACAAATTTCCAAAAGATGAGAAACTTCGCCAAGAATGGACAAGTACAGAGAACGAGGGACCGATGGGTTCCTACTAAGAGTCGTATGTCTGCAGCGACCATTTTACTGCCAATTGTTTTCAGGAAAGACCTGGTATAAAAGAATCTTTAGGATTACCAGTAAGATGTAGAAGACTTTTAAAACCGGATGCTATTCCTACTATTTTTAAAAGAAAATCTACAGAAGAAAGTGCCACAGGAGCTACCACGTCAAAACAACGCAGGGAAGCTACAGTCGGAAAAGAGAAGTGCTGGGCAGTGCTAATCCAAAAATTAGTTCCATCCATCCATCCATTTTCGTCCGCTTATCCGGGGTCGGGTCGCGGGGGTAGCAGCCTAAGTAGGGAGGCCCAGACTTCCCTCTCCCCAGCCACATGGAGCAGCTCCTCTGGGGGAATCCCAAGGCGTTCCCAGGCCAGCCGAGAAACATAGTCCCTCCAGCGTGTCCTGGGTCTTCCTCTGGGCCTCCTCCCGGTGGGACATGCCCGGAACACCTCCCCAGGGAGGCGTCCAGGAGGCATCCTAACCAGATGCCCGAGCCACCTCAACTGGCTCCTCTCGATGTGGAGAAGCAGCGGCTCTACTCCGAGTCCCTCCCGGATGACTGAGCTTCTCACCCTATCTCTAAGGGAGAGTCCAGACACCCTGCGGAGAAAACTCATTTCAGCCGCTTGTATCCGAGATCTCGTTCTTTCGGTCACAACCCAAAGCTCATGACCATAGATGAGGGTGGGAACGTAGATCGATCGGTAAATTGAGAGCTTTGCCTTTCGACTCAGCTCTTTCTTCACCACGACAGACCAGTACAAAAATTAGTTCCGCTATTTCTAAAGCACTTATTAATTTAGGTCCGCAATTTCAAAAGCGCTTATGTATTAGCAACGCTAGCGGACGTTAATGCTAATGCGCTAATGGCTAACTACTTTTTTTAAATCCAGCAGATTTGACCATTTCGTGAAACTGTGAAGCTCAGAAAAACCTTGTGCTATAAAGTCAGCTAAGAAATATATTTTTTCTCAGCAAAGAAATAATTGTTTTTTACCGTGTTTTGTTGTAAAGTCCTACGCTTCTGTGGCCGTCGCGGCCGCCATTTTGAACAGGGCAAATGGCGAACTACTTTTTTAAATCCAGCAGATTTGACCATTTCGTGAACCGGTTAAGCTCAGAAAAACCTTGTGCTATAAAGTCAGCTAAGAAATATATTTTTTCTCAGCAAAGAAATAATTGTTTTTACCGTGTTTTGTTGTAAAGTCCTTTGCTTCTGTGGCCGTCGCCATTTTGAAGAGGGCAAATGAGGCGCTGACGCGTCGCGTAGGCCGCTGAGAAACATCCATAAGTTCACCCTCCATGTTAAAAACTCTTCGTCTGACTCTTCGAAAACAAGCAATAAGGCTGCAGAGTAACACACTGGCTGCTAACTGCTATAGAGAGAGCGCTCTCTCTAGCCAAGAGACTGAGGGGGACGCTTTTTTGTCACGGACCACATCCGGCGCTGACAGGATATGGTCTGTTAGCAGTCGTCCGGTTGATTTAAGAGCTCGTAAATAAGTTTTTTCGTTTTTACTGATAGATAATTAGTTATTAGCGGTACTGCATTTTAAATAAAAATAGCGCAAATCCGCTTATGAATTATAAAAGTTAGTCAATCTGCTGTAACGCTGACAAATTGTTTAGGTCCGCTATAAGCGGATTAGCGCTCCCTAGCGGTCTGGCGACCACCTTTGGAAAAGAGTAAGTCTTTGTGTGAACATAATCGGAGGTGTGTACTGTTTTAGATGATAAACTATATATTTAACGTGAGCTCATGTTGTTTTACTTTATATACTGTGAGTGTATAAAGCCAATTATCACGGAGGATTCTTCATGTGCGATGCTAAAAAAAATTAGCCGACATAAAATCAGGACCAAACACACGTTGCTATTTATGTATTTTTAAATTATGTCCGTGCGATCAAGTAACATCTGGGAGGGTTTATTAATGAGAGTTTTGGATGATTTACTGTCTTAAAATGATAGATCTCAAACGCGATCGGGACTCTGTTAGCTTAGCCCAAGAACAAAGAAGCCACATCACGAAGCTATCCTCACTTAGCTACTGTGCATGAAATAAACCGTGTCTAAGTCACTTTTCAATTGATCGAGTGTCCAATAACTGTATAGGATGAATAATAACCCTTCGATTGCTTTAATACATCCATGTACTAACAATGGGTTGTGTTTGTTCGGTGCTAATAAACTAGCCGAGATACAGGAGCAAACACACGTTGCTATTTATGTATTTTTAAATTATGTCTGCGCGATCTTAGCCTGGCCCTCGCCTTCCTGCACAGCCCCGCTCAATTCTCATTTCCCTTCACTGCTCAGTCTGGGACTTCTCTCATAGACAACGATTTCTCCGGTAGATTTTTGACCGGACCAATCAGAGAACAGAAGGGGCGGAGTTTTTGGCCCCTAACCCATGTCCCCACCTGTCCCAGCGCAAGCAGCCGCATGTTCTCATTCAAAGCGATGCAAAGCGATGCAGGACTGTTTTATATGTGACACAAATTTATTAATTTCCCCTTCTTAATCCCTTATCTGGAGTTTTCTTTTGTTTTTTTGCCAAAAGTCAAGTGATCGCTCCCCTCCCTCCTCCTCCTCTCCCTCCGCTGAGTGAAATGAACAAGGAAATGACTGAGGTTGTCACGAGAGAATTAAAGAGTCCCATCAGATTTCCTGGTCTTCTGGTGTGTTGGACCAGCGATCCATGGTTTCATTTTATTTTATTAGAACGTTTTATTAACATATAAACACAGAATATCCAAAGGCAGCGAGAGAAAATTCAGCAGGAGGCGGAGCTGAAGTCAAGTTCAGCAGACCACGGGGGAGCGCGCAGCCAGCGAGCATTCGCATGTTCTCATTCAAAGCGATGCAGGACTGTTTTATATGTGACACAAATTTATTAATTTCCCCTTCTTAATCCCTTATCTGGAGTTTTCTTTTGTTTTTTTTCCCAAAAGTCAAGTAATCGCTCCCTCCTCCTTCTCCTCCTCACCCTCCGCTGAGTGAAATGAACAAGGAAATGCCTCAGGTTGTCACGAGAGAATTAAAGTCAGGTTTTACGTTGCTGCCCGAGTCCCATCAGATTTCCTGGTCTTCTGGTGTGTTGGACCAGCGCTCCATGGTTTTATTTTATTTTATTAGGACGTTTTATTAACATATAAACAGAATATCCAAAGGCAGCAAGAGAAAATTCAGCAGGAGGCGGAGCTGAAGTCAAGTTCAGCAGACCACGGGGGAGCGCGCAGCCAGCGAGCATTCGCATGTTCTCATTCAAAGCGATGCAAAGCAATGCAGGACTGTTTTATATGTGACACAAATGTATTAATTTCCCCTTCTTAATCCCTTATCTGGAGTTTTCTTTTGTTTTTTTGCCAAAAGTCAAGTTATCGCTCGCTCCCTCCTCCTCCTCTCCCTCCGCTGATGCTTCAGGTTGTCACGAGAGAATTAAACTCGTGTTCGTTGCTGCCCGAGTCCCATCAGATTTTCTGGTCTTCTGGTGTGTTGGACCAGCGATCCATGGTTTTATTTTTATTTTTTATTAACATATAAACACAGAATATGCAACGGCAGCGAGAGAAAATTCAGCAGGAGGCGGAGCTGAAGTCAAGTTCAGCAGACCACGGGGGAGCAGCCATCAGCAGAGGCCACGCCTCCAGCAAGAATCGTTTCCCTATGGAGAAAGTCCAGACCCTAGTCCGAAGCGAAGTGAAGGACAAGGGTCTGGTTTTAACCAGGCTAGCGCGATCAAGTAACATCAGTAAGTTTTTTTTATTCAGGGAGGGTTTATTAATGAGAATTTTGGATGATTTACTGTCTTAAAATTGCCTGGATGCAATTAGGGCATGGATGAATCAGAACTTTCTTCAATTAAACTGCTCCAAGACTGAGGCCATACTGATTGGCACCCCTCACCAGGTACAAACATCTCCTATAACAACACTTTCCTTTTCTGGACAAGACATCCCCCTCTCCACCTCTGTTACTAATCTTGGAATAAAAATGGACTCCAATCTTACATTTGAAAATCACATTAAGCTTCTGTTTAAAACTTGCTTCTTCCATCTTCGAAACATCTCCAGACTTCGCCCATCCCTAACTTTTTCCGATGCTGAGAAGCTCGTCCATGCTTTTGTCTCCTCCAGGCTCGACTACTGCAACTCCCTGTTTATTGGAATCCCTGGCAAAAACCTTCAGAAACTTCAATATATTCAAAACAGTGCAGCAAGGATCTTGTTGAGAGTTCGTAAATTTGAACATATTACGCCCATTCTCCATAACCTTCATTGGCTTCCTGTCGCCTACAGAATTCAGTACAAAACTGCTCTCATTACACATCAATGCTTACATGGAGCTTCACCAGATTATCTGAAGGATATTCTTATTCCATACTCATCCACCCGGTCGCTGCGGTCACAGAACAGTAATCTCCTTCACATTCCGAGAACCAAATTAAGGACCATGGGAGACCGGGCTTTCAGTGTGGCTGCCCCCCGCCTGTGGAACTCTCTTCCTGACTGTCTGAGAGCCCCACAGTCTGTGGTTGACTTTAAGAGCGGCTTGAAGACCTTTCTTTTCAACCGAGCATACTCTACCTCCTCATGATTCTACTTTTGATCTTAGTTGATACTGTTATTGATTTTACTTGTTTTATTACTTGTTTTATTGACATTTAATTCTGTTGCACTTTGTAGCACTTTGAGATTTTCATTAATGAAAAGTGCGTTACAAATTGAATTTATTATTATTATTATTATTATTATTATTATTATTAAAATGATAGATCTCAAACGCGATCGGGACTCTGTTAGCTTAGCCCAAGAACAAAGAAGCCACATCACGAAGCTATCCTCACTTAGCTACTGTGTATGAAATAAACCGTGTCTAAATCACTTTTCAATTGATCGAGTGTCCAATAACTGTATAGGATGAATAATAACCCTTCGATTGCTTTAATACATTCATGTACTAACAATAGGTTGTGTTTGTTCGACATGCTCCGCCATTATTATTTACATGCGCGTTGAGCAGCGGCTACCCACGGGTACGTCACGACGACGTTTTGCGGAAGTGCGCAGATTTTTAGGGGCGTGTCCCAGAGAAAAAACTACCATAACTTGGAATGAAATTTTAATATATTTATAATTTATTTTGCAAAAACGAACAGAGCTGAATGATATAAGATATATATGTTGTGACAAATATGCAAATTTCCAACATCATGTCTAGGGCTGAACAATTAATTGCATTTGCAATAATATCGCAATATGATCAAATGAGATTTTCTAATCGCGAAGGCTGCAATTTGACTGGTCAAGTAACAACTCCTTCTCAACACTTACAAAAAAAAAACATCACAAAGACATTTATGATGGTTGCATGGCCAGAATGACAACAACCAGTGCTTCAACTACAAGTAAGCAAAGTATCATCCGACAGGGATCACTGACCGAACTGTCTGAATTTCAAACAGTATTTTTTTTATATCTAATTTTTTATATTTATTTATTAACTGTCATGTGAAGTTCAGACCAGAGGTCGCGCTAGACTTTTTTGTTGTCAGTCGTTTTGACAGACAGGGTAAAAAATAACCTGTCAAATTTAATTTTAATCAGTCATTTAATTTTGTTAAATAATTACCATATTTTTTCATTCATTTTAATTAATAATAGTTCCAAACAAGCTGAACAGAGAATGTATATCTGCTATAACAAAAAAATAAAATGAAATAACGATGCATAAACAATTAAATTAAACGATAGCATCTAATGAACAGTTAACATCCTGCGGCCACAACGCACAGTCTCACACCTTCCTTCTGGTCCGCACGGACCTAAACTGTCCACCAGCTTGGTCAAAGTCAAATGTCTCAAGGGGAGTTGCTGCTGTGGCTATTGTCATGAGGTTTTGCAGTTTTGCAGTAGTCAACAACAACGTCATGTATTTTCTTCTTTTTCTTCTCCCTTTGGTTTATTGGGGGTTGGCAAAAGCCGTAATGTGCAATTACCGCCACCTACCGGACTGGGGTGTGAAGTTCATGAACCGATTGGTAGAGAGTGGATGTTAATCTGTCAAACGACAGACGGTGTTTTGATTTATCTGTCATCATGTAAAAAAAACAGTCAAATACAGAAAATATTCTGTTAACGCAATCTCTGGTTCAGACAGTAGTTAGGAAGTTCACTTAACATGTTTACTATTGTTTATGAAACAAGAAAAAAATAGAAATGGTGAAAAGAAAAGGCATAGATTTGTTTGCTTTATTGTAATCTCTGCTTTAAATAAATCTGACATTGTTTATTATTAAACAGATAGATTTATTGCTTCTGTTTGTTGAAAAATACTTAAGATATTAAAAAACAATCGCGTTTTAAATCGCAATTGCAATTTACATAAAAAACCTTGCAATTAGATTATTTTCCAAAATCGTTCAACCCTAATCATGTCACAAATCACAATACCTTTAAAGCTCCACTGACATGTTCTTTTAACTTTTCAAAAAATGGCACAACATATATAAATATTAAGATAGACCTCTGACCGTTTTTGCTAAAATAATGTTCAATGAATGAAATTTCCTCTCAAAATATTTTAAATTTAGCGCCGTTTTTTTAGACCGTAAATCCGGATTTTCCGGTCACGTGTCAGCAGAACCGATCTGACGTCACGTCCGATACTGAACTCTGCTCAAACCGTACATTGAATGGACAAAAATATAAACGCATCCGTCGAATTTAGCCAATTAAAACTACATTTTAGCGATTTGGCTTCAGTTTGGGGAAAAAAAAGTTATTTTGAGTGATGCACAACGAACGGAAAGGTTTATATTCTCCGTTTTGCTTTTTTTTTTCAAGGGAGGTTTCACATTGAGCACCAGATGGCAGCAGAGCTATCGTGATAACTCTTACAGAAGCAACACGGAGAATATAAACCTTTCCGTTCGTTGTGCATCACTCAAAATAACTTTTTTTTCCCCAAACTGAAGCCAAATCGCTAAAATGTAGTTTTAATTGGCTAAATTCGACGGATGCGTTTATATTTTTGTCCATTCAATGTACGGTTTGAGCAGAGTTCAGTATCGGACGTGACGTCAGATCGGTTCTGCTGACACGTGACCGGAAAATCCGGATTTACGGTCTAAAAAAACGGCGCTAAATTTAAAATATTTTGAGAGGAAATTTCATTCATTGAACATTATTTTAGCAAAAACGGTCAGAGGTCTATCTTAATATTTATATATGTTGTGCCATTTTTTGAAAAGTTAAAAGAACATGTCAGTGGAGCTTTAAAGTTCTAATTCTGCTCGATAGCAATACAAGAAGTATTTGCTTTCATAGAGCATAAGGAGCCAAGATGGTGTAGTGGTTAGGGCGTTTGACTTGGGACTCGAAGGACGCGGGTTCGCGTCCCGGCCACTACACATCTTGGGGTGTCTATGAGTGCACACCTAATTCTCCAGCTCCCCGAGCACCCTCTGGCTGCTCACTGCACCACCTGGGGTGGTTGGGTTAAATGCAGAGACGAATTTCGTCTGTGTATGGGAAACATACGCAGATGACAGACAAACACATTATTATTATTATGTATGATAAATACTTTCCAAGTCCAGAAATGGAAGACTTTTCGTTTTTAGTTTTCAAGGTCCTGCCTTGTAGAAGTAGTCTACAGTCAGTGATTCAAGCTTAGACACTCTTTCATATTTAAAGCTCAACTAAAAACTTACCCTTCAAAATTTCAATTATTTTTTTAAATGCCTGTATGTCTATGTTTATTTTAATATCTAAATAATCAGGATTTTAATTATTAAAATTTTATTGCCATTTGCATGAATTTTTACATGAGTTTTTCAGTTAATCTTTTTTTTTGTAAGTCTTTAGAGTTGAAATTTTGTGAAGGACTTTTAAATCTATCAGAGCTGTTTAAATAACAGTCAAGTTAACGTGCATTGTTTATACATTCTTGTCTTGCAGATCTGTTGGTGGTGAATTGCATTACTTCAAGGAAAACTGACACCAAAGAAGCAATCTGTGGCATCCTAACCTGTGTATGCACACATACACGAGTGCTGATTTTTCTCTGAGCTGAGCCAACGCCATAATAATAATAATAATGAATTCAATTTATAACGCACTTTTCATTGGTGAATATCTCAAAGCGCTACACACATTGAACGCCATGCATGATCGGGACAGTTCCTACCTGTCAGGTAGTGGTGGGAGTGGGAACAGCAGCAGTGTCCCTCTCAGCCGTGCAATCTGCAAACACTTCCTGAAGGGGAAATGCCTGAGAGGCAATACATGTAAATTTCGCCATGTCCAAAAAGACGACGAATATGAATCATCAAGCCTCTCCCCAAAGGATCTCCCTCTCAGACGTGGGGAGGTTCCAATCTGCAAATACTTTCTGAAGGGGGAATGCCTGAGAGGCGATAAATGTGAATTTCGCCATGTCCAAAAAGACGACGAACATGAATCATCAAGCCTCTCCCCAAAGGATCTCCCTCTCAGCCGTGGGGAGGTTCCAGTCTGCAAATACTTCCTGATGGGGGAATGCCTGAGAGGCAATGAATGTAAATTTCGCCATGTCCAAAAAGACTACGAATATGAATCATCAAGCCTCTCCGCAAAGGATCTCCCTCTCAGCCGTAGGGAGGTTCCAATCTGCAAACACTTCCTGAAGAAGGGGAAATGCCTGAGAGGC
Organism: Garcialebias charrua; assembly: GCA_038048925.1. NCBI lineage: Eukaryota > Metazoa > Chordata > Actinopteri > Cyprinodontiformes > Rivulidae > Garcialebias > Garcialebias charrua. Next base: position 18,822 of record JBBPBX010022905.1, on the reverse strand, counting down.
CGGGATTGTAAATTTCGCCATGTCCAAAAAGACGACGAATATGAATCATCAAGGGTTGGAGTGGGCGGTGTTGTGGGGCAGGGTGCCAGTGGGATGGTGAATGCAGGGGGAGATGCTTATGGAGGGATGCAAGGACTTGTGGGAGGAGGAGGTAACATGATGGGGACAGGTTGCACCACCCTGGGTGGGTACAAAGATGCAGGTTTGTCAGGGGTTGGAGGGATGGGTGGAGGAGGTATGAGTGGTTGTCTGTCCATCAGATCGTCAGGACAACGACGTTATGACAGAACCACATACTCCATGTACGACCCCCTGCCCGAGAGGGGCCTGTTTGATGCTGGTTCTCTGGAGGCGTCTATTGACCACACCGCCCTTCAGCAGAAGAGGCGAAGACTGGAGGGCCTTCGTCTGACCGATGAGAGCGGAGCTGGGCACTATGAGTTGGGGGTTCAAGCTACACTCACACCTCGGCCTCTGGAAGCTTCTATTGACCACACCGCACTTCAGCAGAAGAGGCGAAGACTGGAGCGCGTTCGTCTGACCGATGAGAGCGGAGCTGTATGAGTCGGGGGTTCAAGCTACACTCGCACCTTGGCCTCTGGAAGCTTCTATTTACCACACCGCGCTTCAACATAAGAGGCCAAGACTGGAGCGCGTTCGTCTGACCTGATGGGAGCGGAGCTGGGCACTATGAGTTGGGGGTTCAAGCTACATTCGCAACTCGGCCTCTGGAGTACAGATTCCTCAAGGAAGAAAATTCCCTGCTTGGCAAACACAGAAATGTCAGTTTAACAAATGATGAGCTAAATTTGACGTGGTAGTAGCTGAGAGTCACTCACAACACACTCTGAGCAGGACATCTCATGATGCAGCATCATATTGTGTAGAACAGGGGTCACCAACATGGTGCCCGCGGGCACTCAGGTGCCCCCAAGGACCATTTGAGGTGCCCCCGGACCTGTTCTAAAAATAGCACAACTCACTACTAAGCTGAATTTAAAATGTCATTTTATTCAGTTGTTATTCTTTTTTTGTATTTATATATATTTTAAAATGTCTATCTTAAAAATATGTTCTTAAAAATATGTTTATTATACATTTTTTTTCAATTTAAGCTTTGTTATTTCCGAAGAGTTTATCAAACTGGTGCCCTTTGTATGACTCTGTACCCACAAAGTAGCTCTCAGTTTCAAAAAGGTTGGTGACCCCTGGTGTAGAACATTTGATTTTGACCAAAACGGCTACACGGCTGTCATTTCTCAACATACTGTAAATGATCTTGGTCAAAACTTTTGGTTTGAAAGGCATCGGGCGATTTGCATTTCTTCAAGGAATTCTGGATCTTTAATTAAAAAACGTAAGATTCTTATCCTCCAAGTTTCTTTAGTTTGTATTTGAAGTTCTGTGTTACTGGAACGATTGTGAAGTCATTTGATTTACTGTGTTAATGTATGGGGTAAAGCATGTAAAAGCAACACAAACCCTATCTTTATCATAAGAATTATAACAAGAAAACATCACTATCACCCATCGAATGAATTATTTAGACAGAGTAATTTGTTGAGATTCTATGATTTAGTGGACTACAACATATTATTGCTTATGTACAGAGCTCAAAAAAATACACTGCCATTGAACATCCAAACGTATTTTGTGAAACGCTCTAGCTGCTACAATCTCAAAGGAATAGACATACAGGGAACCCCCGACCTACGAACGAGTTCCGGACCTAAGGACCGTTCGCAGCTCGATTCTGCCGTAGCTCGGGGGTGAAAATAACGTCTTGTTCGTAGGTCCTTATTTTGTTCGTACGTCGCGGAAATAACGCTAACGGAGCGCCGCACACACATTTATCGGCATGAGACTGAACAAGCGGACATACTGGGCCATAAACATGCACAGAACTTTATTTACAAACACTTATCTAACACATTACACCACACATTCATCCATAAACACACACAGTAACTGTACAGCATGTACAGTAGTGTGCAGTAATGTTAAACATTGCTATTCAGCACAGCACATTCAATACTGTAAAATTATTACAGAATAAAATAATTAATACAGAATAAATAAAAATATAATTTCTTACTTTGAGATGGTCAAAGCCGACATCTTAGGTTGCCATGCGTTGATGTTGTCGGGCCGAGCAGCGCGGCGGCTCGGCGAGCGAACCACGGCAGCTGCTCGAGGCCTGTGTTAGCTTCTGCTAGCTGCGTGTTAGCCAGGCCATGAGCTGGTGTTCGCGCGGCGGTGCAGCGCGATGACTGAGCGATCGGCGATCGATCCGCGGCTGCTGCTCCAGGCTGAGACGTTCACAGAGCGATTCCAGCTAGTAATTTATCCATATGAGGCAATCCTGGAACAAACACAGTCCTCACAGCCAGCTGCCGGGACAACGGAACTACCTAAAATGGCTGCCGGGGCATTTCCTGGAACGGCCGGAATTTGCTCAATTATGATAAAAACATCATTTTTATTAAAAATATTATTTATAAAGCCTTTAAAACAACCACAGCTGCAACAAAGTGCTGTACACATGAAATTAATAACATTTAAACACACAAAAAAAAGGATTTTTTTTTCTTCATATTTTTATTATTAAATTATTAAATATGATACGTTCGTAGGTCGCGGGCGCCGTAGGTCGGGGGTTATTTGCAAAACCACGATTTTGAACTAGTCTAAAAGAAAGAACTACCGGTACCCAAATAAAAAAAAAAAACAGAAATTAAGGGGGCCATATCAATCACGATCTTTAAGAAATTGGTCAAAATTGAAATGTTAAATAAATATCAATGAATGTATAATTAGTTTCACTTTAAAGGTTATATGATTTACTGTTGTCATTATAAAATAACTTGTTTGAATTAGATAAATACAGGTAGTCCCCGACTTACGAGCGCTCTGACTTACGAGGTCCCGGACTTACGAGCATGCATCTCATTAGCCTGGTTGGAACCAGACCCATGTCCTTCACTTCGCTTTGGACTAGGGTCTGGCATCTCTCCCATAGACAGCGATTTCTCCGTTAGATTTTTGAATGGACCAATCAGAGAACAGAAGGCGGAGTTTTGTTAGTTTACCATGGCGAGGTCCAGGCTATCAGATAAATTGCTCAGAAACCACTCGGTGGATATTTTTTCTGCCACCAGTGTGTAATTATATGTCTTTAATTTACTGACTGTTGGCCTAGATGAAACATTTGAGATAAAATTCGATTTTTTATCATTTATTTTCGTAGCGCACCCGAGGCTGTTTGGAAAATATCAAACCGAAACTATTTAAATCCAGCAGATTTGACCATTTCGTGAATTGATTTAGGAACTGTTAAGCTCAGGAACACTTCTGATATAACGTCAGCTAAGAAATATATTTTTTATCAGCAGAGAAATAATAGTTTTTTACCTTGTTTTGATGAAAATTCCTTCGTGGCGGCAGCCATTTTGAATGACGACGTCAGTCGACGTCGTTCAAAACTCCGCCTTCTGCTCTCTGATTGCTCAGGAACACTTCTGATATAACGTCAGCTAAGAAATATATTTTTTATCAGCAGAGAAATAATAGTTTTTTACCTTGTTTTGATGAAAATTCCTTCGTGGCGGCAGCCATTTTGAATGACGACGTCAGTCGACGTCGTTCAAAACTCCGCCCCTTCTGTTCTCTGATTGGTCCGAACAAAAATCTACCGGAGAAATGGTTGTGGATGGGAGAAGTCCCAGACTGTGCAGTGAAGGGAAATGAGAATTGAGCGGAGCTGTGCAGGAAGGCGAGGGCCAGGCTAGCATCTCATTAAAAAAAAAAAAAAATTTTTTTTTACTTTTTTTTTTTTTTAATAAATGAATACATGTACAGTACTGGACAGTCACCAAGCACTTAGCCTATCCTAACACAGTTTTTAAAGATGAAGGAATAAGTTGAATTGTCTCCCTTTCACATAAAGGGAGCAAGCTCCCTATGGAGCCTGCAGGGAGGAGGGAGACAATTCAACTGACTCCTTCATCTTTAAAAACTGTGTTAGGATAGGCTAAGTGCTTGGTGACTGTACAGTACTGTACATTTATCTATTTATAAATAAAAAACAATAAAAAATAAAAATACTGTATATACTGTATATTTTTAATAAATAGATAAATGTACAGTACTGTACAGTCACCAAGCACTTAGCCTATCCTAACACAGTTTTTAAAGATGAAGGAGTCAGTTGAATTGTCTCCCTCCTCCCTGCAGGCTCCATAGGGAGCTTGCTCCCTTTATGTGAAAGGGAGACAATTCAACTTATTCCTTCATCTTTAAAAACTGTGTTAGGATAGGCTAAGTGCTTGGTGACTGTCCAGTACTGTACATGTATTCATTTATAAAAAAAATAAAAATAAATATGATCCTACTTACGAATTTTTGACATACGAGCGCCCCCTAGGGACGGAACTCGCTCGTAAGTCGGGGACTACCTGTANTAGATAAATGTACAGTACTGTACAGTCACCAAGCACTTAGCCTATCCTAACACAGTTTTTAAAGATGAAGGAGTCAGTTGAATTGTCTCCCTCCTCCCTGCAGGCTCCATAGGGAGCTTGCTCCCTTTATGTGAAAGGGAGACAATTCAACTTATTCCTTCATCTTTAAAAACTGTGTTAGGATAGGCTAAGTGCTTGGTGACTGTCCAGTACTGTACATGTATTCATTTATAAAAAAAAAAAAAGTAAAAAAAAATTTTTTTTTTTTTTACTATGTGATCCTACTTACGAATTTTTGACTTACGAGCGCCCCCTAGTGACGGAACTCGCTCGTAAGTCGGGGACTACCTGTAAGGAGCAGATTAAATAAGATTACCGGTATTCTTCATCTGCTACCTTTCATTTTATATTTTTTTCCCCTCTTTTTATGTAAGTCATTTGTTGTACTCATTGTAAAATGAATAAAATTTAATTTAAAAAAAAAGTCTGAACTGGAAAGCTGAAAAATGGAGATTTTAGCATCCGACTCTGTTGTTCGAACTTCTTCCCTGTGGTGACCCGTTCTCAAAGGCTGCTGTGAAGATGGAGGATGAAAAGCAACACAGGCTGCAAGAAAATTCTAGGACAGCTGGTTTCTGGTCTTCTCCCCGGTGTAAAACATTTATTTTGCTGCATTGTTCTTGTGAACAGCTCATTTTTATTAATAATTAATCAAACTTTGAACTGGGTTTTTTTGGTCGGGTGAATGAAAAAGCAAAACAGCTTCTGTGTTGGTTGACTCGCATGATGTTTGGCCCAAGGGCGTAGATTTCATCTCATTATTGGGGGGGACCATAAACAGGGACATTTTTTAAGAGCAATTTTGGGGGGGTCGGCAAAGTTACAGTGAAATGTAATGCAAAATGTACAGAGGGAAGTTTATCCAAACTGCATGCATATACTATGCAGAATAATCAACAATAATATTGATTTAAATGGCATGTATTTAGTAGTCTTAATACTACTATTAATCAGTACAATAGTGACACTCATTACTCTTGTAAAAAAAAAATTATATGTTCAATCTTTGCCACTTGTCATTTTGACAAATGAGAATTTTGAAAATAGGTCCCCTCTAAATATTGTTTAAATTTCTGTTTGGCTTGTATTCATAGATTGTTGTGGTCAGTGTCACTGATAATCTGGTACCACACCTTCCCAAAATCTTAATGCTTAAAAAGAAAACAGTTTTCAAGGAGAAGAAATACTGCAATGCAGGGGTCACCAAACTTTTTGAGACTGAGAGCTACTTCAGTGGGACCAAGAGGCACAAAGGTCCACTTGTTCGTTCCAAACAAATTTGCATGGTTCAACTTTAATTATAGTATTAATAATAATACATTTACATACATGTGAATATATGACTGCCTGATCACATCTGATCTGGTCTGTATTATTAAAGACTCCACACAATGATTTAGCTTGGTAAATATGATCAATTATTATTGATAATTACCAGTAGTGATTAGAACTCTCAATCAAGAACTTGAGTCCTCAGTTTGAATAATTTTTGGTTCTTCTGTGCAAATGTAAATTGTTCTTAGCTTTGACTGGGAGTGTGGATGGTTGTTTGTCTCTTTGTCTGTCTCTGTGATGGACTGGAGACCTGTCCTGGGTGTCTCTGGGACAGACTGGTGACTTGTCCTGGGTGTCCCTGCCTTCACACAAAAGCAGCTGAGATTGGTTCCAGTCCTAAACAAGGGGGCATAATGGATTACTTATTAACTGATATTTAAACATAAAACACTATTTCTTTTATGTTAAACTCAATCTGTAACATTTGAAATTCATTGTATTTTATAAATATTTTATTAACTGTTTTGTAGAAATGAACACGTTTGTAACATTCATTCAAAATATGCCTTTTACTGTAGCATTTTTTAAGAACCTATTAAGAATAAAATCTTCCAGTTGCAGATACAAAATATCAATAATGTAATTGTAATATAATAAACAGTGACTTTTTTTATTAATCATGTGACATAAGTATTGATCCTCAACATTTTTTATAATAATAATTTATTTATAAAGCCCTTTAAAACAACCACAGCTGCAACAAAGTGCTACACATATAAAATCATTTTAACTAATCATCACATCTTCTCTACTCTTTTTAAATTAATTATCTTTCACATATTTTATCATTACTTCTTTCAAGAGCTCCACACCTGAAAATATGATGAATGTGAATCCATCCTGCTCAAAGATGCGCTGACATTCTTCTGTCTGTTGTGAGCCACCAGGGAGCTAGTTAGCATTGAAGCTAGCGTGTTAGCTGATGAAGTGTCGCTCCTCGTTGCGTTTTGCTGTTGCTACAGCCACTAATGAGACACAGACACACTTGTCTTTCAACACTGTGAAAGACCTTTTCCTCCCAGTCACTGTCACCAATGTTTTAAGTAGCTACTTACTGGAAGTTAATAGTTTGTGCTGCAGCTCCCGTGCTGCAGCTCCCGTGCGGAGCCGCCTGTGACTCTGGTGCCGCTGTTGTTCCTTGTAAACATTGGACTAAACCATTTGCCAACAGAGAGGGGGGGGGGCAAAATTTCCTTTTTTTTTCTTAGAATAATGGCAGATTTCTCTCTTTTTTTGCCTTTTTATATTTATATTGTTTAAAGACACGGTTTCCTTTATTGAATTATTGGGGGGGACAGATCTATATTTCCCCAAGATTGGGGGGGTCCGGACCCCCCCGACCCCCCCAGGATCTACGCCTATGGTTTGGCCTATGATAAAAAAAAGTTTTAGATGAAAAGGGAATCATATTTTAAAGGGATAGTCTGCTGATTTTTTGACGTATGGGAGTATGGAGAAAAGTCAAAGTCAACTTTATTGTCAGAACTGCAATATGTACAGGACATACACAGGATTGAAATTGTGTTTCTCTCAGTCCCTCGGTGCAACAGTAACCATTTAAACACTGAAACATTTAATAAACATAAGCATAAAATAGTAAAAGTGTAACACTGTCCTGAGTTTTTGCATAGTAGTATAAAAGTATGAAAATTTACACCAACACTAAACATTTAATGAACATAAGCATAAAATGAAATAATAAAAGTGTAATACTGTCCTGAGTTTTTGCATAGTAGTATAAAAAGTATATCTATAAAATAAACTGAAGGTTCTAGCATTGACATTTGCAAAGAGTGGCAAAGCAGCATATGAGTTAATGTACACAGTATATGTATGAGGTAGTTGATGTTGGTATAGAGGCAAAGTGGCATATGCAGTAAGGCACATTGGGCATCCTTAAATAAGGCTAGTCAGAGAATACTGTATATGTATCAGCAGTAGTGTAGATATAAAAGTAGTGTAAATGTAAACAGTAGTAATAAATGTAAACAGTGAATGTAAACAGTAGTATGACTATAGGCAGTAATGTAATACAAACATTAGTGCAAATATGAGAAGTAGTGCAAACTGAATGAGCACATGACCGAGAGTTTAGTGAATAACCCGTTTGATGACACAGAGTCCAGTGTTAAAATCTTTGTGTGGTAATGTGTGAGAAAGTTTTTTGTGTTAAGGCAGTTCAAATGGGAGAGGAGGCAGAGCAGGCAGAGTGTTTAGCATCCTGACTGCCTGATGAACAGAGCTGTCTCTCAGTTTGCTGGTTCGAGCCTGGAGACTCCTCAGTCTCCTCCCTGATGGCAGCAGTCTGAAGCAGCTGTGTAGTGGGTGTGTGGGATCACCTGCCATGCAGTGGTCTTTCCGAGTGAGGCGGTTGCTGTGTAAGTCCTGCAGTGAGGGGAAGGAGGTGCCGACGATCTCAGCTGCTCTCATGCCGGGTCCCCACCTAAATTGTCAGAACACTCCTGCCGCCCCCTTTTGGCCGCTTGTCACTGATGCCGGGCACCCACTGGGACGCGTCTGATGACGCGCACTAGGGGGAGGCAGAGGGTCATCAGTTGTTGTGTTTTCATGCTGCTGGCAGATAAAATCAGCAACACGTGACCCCCGCTCCTACTGGAGTGGGTTTTCTACGAGCCGAACTGCAGCTCAGACAGTCTTTGTTGAGATTAAAACGTTTTTTTATGTTTGGGGTGATCGTACGCTGAGCGGACAGCAGCAACTGTTTAAAATACCAAGATTCTTACCGGAGTTTGGTTCCAATTCATGGAGGCTCCATCGGGTAAGTTTAAAAAGTCCAAAAAAAGTCCCGTTGTCGTTGTGTAATCACATAGCAGAGGCTCTCCCGACTGTTTGCTGGACGCGTCGAGCCACCAGAGATCGAATTTTATGACGTTGGCGGCTCGCCGTAGCTCGACGCGTAGGTTGCTTTCGGACGCGCGCGTGCATGGAAAGGAACTGCCGCGTGCCGCCGCGCCGCTTCAATCACTCAAAATGCGCCGCTTCACGGTTCTCCGCGCCTCGACTTGTCTCCACATAGACTTTGAATGTAAACCGGCCGCTTCAGCCGCCCGACAGGGGTCCGGTGGGTACCAGGCATCACGATGCGCTGGAGGCTCTTGCAGCAGGATGCAGTACATGCACCAAACCACACTGATCTGGTCAGGAAAGGGCAGAAGTCTTCAACCAGGTCAGGCAAACCAGGGCCCATTTTATCCTAGTTTTGAAATACAGTACTGTAGTTTATGTTTATGTTTATGTTTATTAAATTTGTTCATTTTTTTACAGAAGAAACTATACAAGACAATCTCATTAAATGATAGTGTACAAAATGTAAAAAAATGAAAGGTAGCAGAAAGAAGAATAAATCTTATTATATCTGCCCCTTACTTACAACAATCAGATTAAACAACAATAATCAGCCATGTAAACAGTAATAATCTTCAACCAACTTTTCAACAATCAGATTTAACAATAATAATCTTCAACCAACAGTACAAAATGACTAACTCTTTCTAATTTTCTAATTGATACAATACAAATTTACAACAGTACAAAATGACTAACTCTAATTTTCTAATTGATACAATACACATTACGCTATTTCATATATATTTTTTTAACACATTTGTTTTGATCATTTTTTTAAATGTAAAAATAGACTTGGCATTTTTAACTACATTCTCCAAGCCATTCCATAATCTAATTCCCTGGATTGAGGTAGAACGTCCCTTCAAACTAGTTCTGAACTGTGGTTTTACAAACAACTCTGTCCCCTTTAGATTATAACAACTTTGTCTTTTAACAAAGTGCATTTGGATATTTAAAGGTAATGCATTTCTTTGAGCTCTATACATAACTGATAAGATATTATAGTCTACTAAGTCATGGAACTTCAATAATTTAAGGTGATAGAATAATGTACTTGATGGATGACGATAATGCTTTCTAGTGATAATTCTTACAGCTCTTTTCTGTAATACGAATATAGGTTTTGTGATTGTTTTACACGCATTCCCCCAAACATCAATGCAATAGATTAGGTGTGGAACAACTGTAGTTAAATAAAAGTCCAGTTTAAAAAAAATCTATGCCTCTTTTATGATTGTCTATTGTTGTCATCATTCTTTGTTTGTAGCCAGGTCTCTCTTGTAAATGCGTCCTCGAGGCTCAATGGGATTAGCCTGCCTAAATAAAGGTTGAATTAATGAAAAGTAGTCCCTTACTTCAGAGTTCGATTTTTGCAGACTCACTCGCAGTTTTTCAACGATTGTCAACCAGTATTACTCACGTGATTGGGATGGTACGAGAAAAAAGTTAACGAAAAAGATACTTTGGACATACGCTGCCATTTTGTAGTTTTCTTTCAATAAGCCTATACTGTAAGGCCGGTTAAAAAACAAAACAAAAAAACTACACTGCCCATAAGCCAAAAGTGCTTTGGCCACTGCATTCTTGTAGTTTTCTGTCATTAGTCAAAAGAACTACATTACCTAGTAGCCAATAGTGCTTTCAGCTGCTGCTTTCTGCCAAAAAGGAAAGAAATTTCTGCAACGTAAACATACTATAATGACGCCAACACTGCAGACGGAGTCCAGCCAAACAAGGTTTATTCATAAACGGGGAAGAGCTGCTATTACCGAGGCTGCAGCTCACGCCTCAAAAGAAAACGCGGTACACACGCGAGCGAACACACGGCTAGCTGCCTGCTAACAACAACACACTCTCGGACTCTTCTTCTTCGTCTCTCTTTTCCCGGTCCCTCCTCCCTGCTCCTACCCCTCCCCTACCCCCACGACCAGTCCAACACATGAGGGCGGGGGTCAACAGAATCACAACAGCTCAACAGAACACAGTACAACTCAACAAATACACAGAAACACTTGGACCCAAAGCAGAACCAACACAGGGTCGTTACACTACCCCCCCACTACAGAGTCCCTCGCCCACGAGGGGACAAACAAAGTCATCAAACCGTCTTGGAGCCCTCCTCGTCCGCTGCGGGCGAGCTCCCAGCGGCGCTACAGGCCCTGCGGCCGGGGCATCATCCGATGTCGGTGATAAGGCTTCTGGGGAGGTTGGCGGACGCACCAGAGACCCTGACCATTGGCCTTCTGGGGACTGAGGTGCAGACCTGCCTTGATAGGGGGCCAACCTGTCCCGGTGCAGAGCTACTCTTCTCCTGTTCTGGGGCATCTGCACTCTGTAGACCACCTCCCCCAGGCGCTCCAACACTCTGCAGGGACCCACCCACTGACTGTCCAGCTTCGGGCACCGTCCCTTCTTCCTACGAGGGTTGTACACCCAGACCAGCTCCCCTGGAGTGAAGTGTCGGCCCTTAGCCCTTACATCATAGTTCCGTTTCTGGCGCATGCCTGCTTGCTCCTGTTGCCTCCGGGCAAACGCATGGGCCGTCTCTAACCTGTCCTGAAGTTTCCGGGCATACTCGGGACCCGCTGGAACATCAGGTGCATCCGGCGGGCGCCCGAAGGACAGTTCGGCTGGTGTGCGCAGCTCCCTCCCCAACATGAGGAGCGATGGGGTGCATGCCGTGGAGTCCTACAGCTGAGCGGCATGCCATTAGCACCAGTGGCAGGTGCTCGTCCCAGTCCCGCTGATGCTCTGCTGTGAGGATGGCAGCTGCTGTCCCAGGGTGCGGTGGAGCCTTTCCACTATGACATATAATGAATTTGTTTCTACATATAATCTAACTGTATCACATGCAGAGTTTAAAGGTCCACCGACATGACTTTTTTACTATTCATAAAATTGCTCAAAATATATATATTTTATCATTTAAATATGTTCCTTTATGCAAACAAAATGATAAATCACTTTAATTTTGCTTTAAAAGTGATTTTGAACTTCAAGCCGTGTTTAATCATGGGAAATCTGATTACACCCGAACGCACCATCTGTGATGTCACACCGGGCAGAGCTCTGGGCTTGTCACAGTGCGTAGGTATGAGCAGCTCGACATGAAGGTAAGTCTGATACAGCATCAGACCTAAATTAGATCCTGTTGTTTCTTGTTCCATCACCCAAACTATTTTCTGCTTCCCAAAATGAAGACAAATAGCTCAAATCTTCACATAGATTGCTAAATTCGTCGGGTTTTAAATGGTCCGCTATTAAAGAGACCTGAGCCCTCTGCCCAGTGTGACATCACAGATGGTGCGTTCGTGTGTAATTGGATTTCCCATGATTAAACACGGCTTGAAGTTCAAAATCACTTTTAAAGCAAAATTAAAGTGATTTATCATTTTGTTTGCATAAAGGAACATATTTAAATGATAAAATATATATATTTTGAGCAATTTTATGAATAGTAAAAAAATCATGTCGGTGGACCTTTAATGTGGTAATAAAAGCCATTCCAGGTGGTGCAAAAATATTATGTAGAGGATCTTCCAATCAAAGATTGGTTTTTCTACCAAAACTTAGTGACACCCTCTGTGGAAAGTTGTGTTTTTCTTCTTCGTGTAAAAACAACAAAGATACGGTTACTTTTTCAAAGTGTAAATGCTACAAAACCACATGTCATTTCTTACTGGAAACAATTTGTTAGTAATGCTAACTGGAAAAGAATTTGGAGTTTACCACACAAATTTTTTGTTATAAATAAAATTAAAGAAATCTCCTTCCAAATTATTCATAAGTTTTACCCTGGAAATTATTTTTTTAAGCAGATATAAAAAATATATTGATACACAATGTTCATTCTGTACCTCTCTCCCTGAAACTGTACCACATCTCTTTTGGTATTGCTCATTTACTAAAATTTTCTGGAAGGACTTGACCCATTTCATAACAACTCACCTATGTAGAGATTATCAACTGCTTTATGAACACATGGGTTTCATTGCAAATGACAATTGAACATGAAAAAGAAGTCTTTATTATTAACTTACTCTTAATAATTGCTACATACATAAATGTAAATTCTCAAGGAAAAGGCCGATTTTTGTGTGTTTTTTTAAGGATTTTGAAACTTATATAAAAGACATTGAACACTGTGCGAACCGTAAGGCTGTTAGGACATTGTCAGCATGGTCACAATGTATAAATACAGTAATACCTAATTGTGTATGCTGTTATTACGACTGTATTTTATCTTTTTTTTTTCCCTGGTAACTTGTTTTATTTTATTTCATCTGCTTGTTTTTTTTTCCTTCTTCTCTCTACTTCATTGTTGTATCCTTCAATGTTTTTTTTATTATAGTAGTAAGAAAATGTAATGTGAAAAAAAAAAAAAGTATTGGAGACTTGGTTTGCAGTTGCAGCTTTATGTTTTCTTACCAGTGTCAATTATTTCCTTGTTAAAAGCGTGCACAGAGCAGGTAAGTTGTTTCCTAATTTTACCACTAGAGGGCGACAAAACCATAGATATATATCTATGGACAAAAAGGACAAAACAATCTGAGATAACCGTAGAAGAAGAAAGCCGTCTTCTTCGTTGGTGCTATGAATCAAGATGGTAAACAACAGTTGGGCCTTGAGGTGTTCCCGAAAATAACACAAGCCTCCTTTTAGCTAAATATTTTTGTAGTCATTTCCGATAACCCGAAAAAAAGATTCGACTATGAACAACAGAGACTTGTTCTGTTTATGGTAAGTTTAAATAGAAATCTTTTTTATTTTTTAGCCAAGTCAGACGACGTTCGTTAGCGATCATTAGCACTGCTAGCGAGACGGGTAGTCGCACCACTCTGGCTTTGTTTGTGAAATATCTACCTACACAAAACGCGTACATTTAATCAGATCTTTTATTTATTGTTTAACCAACGCATTCACAGCTGTTCAACGGTAACAGCAAAGGTGCTACGTACTGTACTAGGAGGTTTTGTCACGACACGTGCGTTCAATTTTAGCCTAATTGTCTAATCTAAAAAAGCTAAGTCTGGTCCTCTGGACATTCAACAAAGCAAAGTAATCCTGGATTATTGAGCATGCATCAGGCTAATGGTCTAAGTTGATTTTCCAGTTTTTTTTTTAACTTAAACATTTATTAGCATCGGCTTTAAAAGCTCTCAATAATAATAATTACTTACTTTTAGCAACTTCTTTCAAATTTACAATGGAGCTGCAGCAGAACTGAAGGATTAGAGATCGTATTAGCTCTTGTCTTCCTACTGGCTTTCTGTATAATGGAGGGTGAAATTTAAGATTTTTCTTATCACCTGTGTACTCAATGATGGCACTCCAGTTTATCTTCAAGGTATTGTGACATGATGTTGGAAATTTGCACATTTGTCACAACATATATATCTTATATCATTCAGCTCTGTTCGTTTTTGCAAAATAAATTATAAATATAAAGTGAAACTAAACCGAAATTTAACTTTTTTTAGCTGATAAACCCCCTAGAATGTGTTTAAAATGTTGTATAGCACTATTTCTGTGTAAATTTTCATGTATTTGTTTAAATCGCCAATACATTATTTAGTCTAAAAACGTGTTTACGGTAGCCCTATGGGTTGAACAGAGGTTATTGCACCTTTCTTGTTGGTCAAGGACTGTTCACTCTGACATGTCTTGTACAGTACACTCTGACGTCACATGCTCTGCTGCCAGGGTTGCCAGATCTCCAGACCGAAACAAGCGGTCAACTCGTTAAAAACAAGCCCAAACAAGTGACTCACTCTTTTAAGAAAAGCCCAAAACAAGCCCAACTGGCAACACATCCCATTGTGTAAAAAAAAGGCTGTTTTTAAACAGTATAAACATATTTATTATGGCATTACCGTAAAAACCGGTCTATAATACGCAGGTTTTTTTTGCTCATTTGAATGTCCTGCGTAGGGCTGGACGATATGGCCAAAATTTTTATCACGATATAGTTCTTAATTTCGGTCGATATCGATATAATTCGATATCGATATAAACAATATAAAAGCCTAAAAAAAACTATAAACTATACAAATAAATTGATGTTCACCTTGTATTTGTATTTAGCCTCCAAAAAGATGGAAATCACCATCAAATAAACATAAAATTCTCAACCCAATAATTCTGTCGGGTCATGGACAGTTTTTTATAGAAACGTTTCACCCTCCATCCAGTTTCCAGATGACCCAACTGAGAATTACAGGTATTGGATTTGGTACCTGGATTATTGAGCATGAACGTTCTCGGCATAAAATTCTCAACTGTGTCAATATTAATAGTTTTAACTTTAAACAAGAACTTTAAAATTTACAGCATTGAAATTCATAGTTAATTAAATAAAACTTTTGGGTATAGTTATTGATGAGAAGCTGACATGGAAATCTCATGGAAATTACTTAAGAATAAAAATAACAAAATCAATTACATTATTGTATAAAGTAAAATAGATTTTGAATTGATTGATTGATGTTTATTCATTCATTTTAAAAGAACAATACAAGACAGTTTCATCAGATACAAGAATACAAGTAGAATGACAAAGTTTTGAATATATTGTATAATGTAATGATTGTTCCATATTTAATCTGTTGTATTGAAGTTTGGGGAAAAGCATGCAAAACTATTACAAATCCTAATTTTATTTTACTAAAAAGAGCTGTAAGAATTATTATTAGGAAGTGCTATGGTCACCCAACAAATATATTATTTCATCAATTGAAATTATTAAAATGTTATGATTTGGTTGAACATAGTATTTTACAAGTCATGTATAAAACTAAAAAAAATATTACCCCCAAATATTCAATTACATTTTGTTTAAAAAGTTATTAAACCCTGAAGGGAATGTAAATGTTTGTAAAATCTTCATTTAGAACTAGTGTGAAGGAGCTGAGTTTTAAATCAGGAAACAGGATTGTGTTGACTTGATATCATCATAAACATTTATAAAACTATTTATATGTTTTAAAAGATGATTAAATCAAAGTTGTTGGGAAGGTGTGGTGCAGGTGAAGTGAAGGTTGTTTGTAGTTATTTTGTATTTTTTAAACAAGGGGCAGATATTATAACACTATTTTCGTCTTTCTGCACCTTTTCATTCAGTGTTTTTCTTTCTTTTTATTCTGATGAATCTGTTTTATTTTCAATTAAAAAAAACATGTCGCGCTGGGGCTGTTTGTTTACGTCGTAGTTTCAGGGAAACGTTGGCTCAAACTTTATTCTTCATCTTCTGACTCTCATCATATTCTATCGAGTGGAAACTCTTCAGATTAAACAAGTTAGAATAGATGTTTCCACCGCTAGTTAGAACGACTCTGTCACGTTTTGAAAAATAAACACAAACCGAGTAAGACTCGCTGCAGATGAGACCTGCAGTAAAACCGAACTACGTCCACACCGACGAATTAGTCTTTCCTCTCATCAGTGATGTCGTCTCTTTCTCTTCGCTTGTGAAACTTTGTTCAGTCACATTCTGACGGTCATGAGCACTCGTTTGACTCGTTTTGAAGCGAAAACTTAACGCGCTTTGGAGACTAGCTTAGCTTTTAGCCTGCTACCGCTAACGCCTGCTGCTGGACTGAGCGCTGCGTAACAACGACGTCATCACGCACGTTTTGTGTCACAGCTTTTTCTGTCCGGGCGGGTTGTTGAAGCAGCCGCTCCAACCCGAACAGAAAGAGAAAAACGTCAGAAAAAGTTGTAAAATCCTATCGAAATATCGAAAATATGCTTAAACTTCATATCATCGTTATTGAATAAAAGTATATTGCGATATTTATCGTTATTGAATTATCGTCCAGCACTAGTCCTGCGTATTAAACACCGAAGCGTATTAATTATGGATTTTTTCCCATATTTTTAGACCAATTTTTCGCTCTGATTCGCCGTTTTACATTTTGGGCAAAAATGGTGCAGTACCAGTTTCGGCCGCTATGGGCAGCAGCAGAGGACTAAGAGAGCGAAGAGGAAGAGGGCCACTTCCAGACGTTTCTAGCTCATGTGTCCGAAAAAAGCCGCCTCTGGTCGGACTGACTCTGTCGCTGCCCGCTCCCTGCTCTGGATGTAGCTGTTAGCAAGATATCGTAACTCATAAACCACACCGCAGATTTTTAAATCCAGCTGATTTCACATTTGGTTGAGCTCAGGGGACTGTCTGCTATAAAGTCAGGTAAGAAATATATTTTTTAAGCGTTTATTTAGCTAAATTTAAAGAAACAAAGCGTCCGGTCCGAACCGCCTGCCTAAAATTCGGCGAACTTTTTTTTTTTAATCCAGCTGATTTGAACATTTCGTTAAGCTCAGGAGCACGTCTTCTATAAAGTCAGCTAAGAAATATATTTTTTAAGCGTTTATTTAGCTAAATTTAAAGAAACAAAGCGTCCGGTCCGAACCGCCTGCCTAAAATTCGGCAAACTTTTTTTTTTTTAATCCAGCTGATTTGAACATTTCGTTAAGCTCAGGAGCACGTCTGCTATAAAGTCAGCTAAGAAATGTATTTTTTCTCGCAAAGAAATACTGTAATTGTTTTTACCGTGTTTCCTTGTGAAGTTCTTCGTACTCGCTTGCTTCTGTCGCCGCCATCTTAATTAGGGCAAATGAGGCGCTGACGCGTCGCGATGACTCGTATTAAACACCGAAGAGTATTATTTACGTTTTTTTCTTGTTTATTGTTAATAATTGGACAAAGCGTATTAAAGCTGCTGTCTGCGATTTCTGTATGACCAAAACACAGAAAAATTTTGAACAAGGAAAGCCTTCTGCTCCCTCCCCCTTGCTCTCTGGCTGACCTGCAACTCCGCCTCCTTAGCTCCTCCTCCTCCCAGCGCTGCAGGCTGGGACAGGCGGGGGATGAGCTGCGTGAAGCTGACACCCCACCCACATGAACAAAACTCTGTTTTTATTGGCTGGTTCAAAAAACTCTGTTTTTATTGGCTGGTTAACGGCTGGTCACTGTGGGTTTTTATAAATGCTTTTATTACCACCGGGAGACGCCAGAGGACAATAGTTTTTTCAGAGATTACTTGTCAAACATCTATCTATCATAAAATAGTGGCAGAGTGAAGAAAAATGTTTAAAAAATAACTTACATACTGATCCTTTAAACACCGGTGCGTATTTTCCTCCGACGAATACGGTACATATAACCAGCAAAATTATACATTGAAGAACGTATTTAGTCTAAAAAATAAAAATACATTTTGCATTTTTATACAGCTGGTTTGTCATGTGTACAAATTAAAAAATAAAATTGACAGTTGGTTGTGATCCAGTCTTGAAGAGCACGCTCTCCCAATCTTTATTACTGTATATTTTTTTCCATATTTACCCCACTTAGAGCTCATATTAGCGTTGTCTTGGCTAGACAAAGAATAAAGAACAGAGACAAAGAATAAAGAACAATGTTGCATTCGCATGTAGTCGGATGTCCCGTGAAGAAACACGGTTTTTAATTTTAAACTCACGTTGAAAGTAATTTTCATTAATATCATTTTGTTTGCTAAAAACGAACATAGTTGAATGATACAAGATATATATGTTGTGTCACTATATGCAAAGTTAAAAAATGATGTCACAATACCTTTAAAATAACTTCAGGAGTACATTTTACATGTAACATATTATACAGATAAGCAGCACATTAGCATGAAACACCACATATGACACACCTCACTACTCGCGTTACAACAAGCCCAAATAAGCGACGCAACGCCCACAGCAAGCCCAAAAAACCGCGACAAGCGGCTCACCAAGTTTATAAGCGACTCCAGGAAAAAACAAACCCAATGCCGCTTGAAATAAGCGGACTTGGCAACTATGCCTGCTGCCTAAGTGGAGCCACGCCCCCGAGAAGGTCACTCCCCCTGCAGAGCTCAGGGCGGAGTTGGATTAGCGATAGCAACATAGCATTGATGAGCGACTCTGTTCCAACTTCAGCTCTTCAAACTGATGTTCATTGTCCACCCACCCTTACACCATCAGGGTGCAATCAGTTTGGAGGTCAGTACCATTTTACACCTTTCCATTCCATAATTTATCTTTTGAGTATATGACGCGGTTCTTCATGTGCTATGTTTGCGGCTTG
>JBBPBX010022904.1:30097-41004 GCA_038048925.1 Garcialebias charrua | reverse complement strand
ACGCCACACTCACATGCACGCAAACACACACACACACACACACACACACATACACACACGTCTGATTTTCTGTTCACCCAAGTCAGGAGAAGTTTGATCCACTCTAATTTCTGTCAAAATGATTAAAGTGCTGTAACACAAATAAAAATAACATTAATTACGGTATACTATTACCACTATCAAAAAAGGCGTTCAATACAAGATTAACTGGACTTTATTTGTTGCAGAAAACGTTTTGACTCCTATCCAGGAGGCTTTTTTAATTCAATTCACAATTCACTTCAATTCAATTCACTTCGCCTTTTTTGATTTTATCATGTCCTGGACGACTGAGAATCTTCACCAGCACTATTACCACTACTACTACTACTAATAATAATTTGTTATGTATTGTCATCATACATGTTTATATCACAAAATGTCCAATATTCAATGTCAAGGTACACATTTTGTTTAAATATGGGAGTGAAATATAGTAGCAAGTATAAAACAGTTAAGTGTATTTTCTAAAAGGAGAAAACATAATGGAGGTGACTGCCTGAGTCCTTTGGAAAGAAGTGAAAACTTATCAGGGAAGATGAGTGAGGAGAATAAAATCAAGAAACAGCCCCATTTTATTATGTACATAAAATGATTGTACAGCCACACATCCAGGCTGTCATATTGTTAAGTTTGCAGATGATACAGTGGTGGTGGGATGCATCACAAACTGTAACCATGTTTCCATCTATTTTCATTTTGAATTTTGAGCTAATTTTTGAAATCTCGCAAAAAATGTAAATACAAATTAATGCGAAGCAGAAGTGTTTCCATCAACTGGCTTGAATCGCATCTACCAGGCCACGCACAGCGTCATTACGTCAGACGTCAGCGTCATTACGTCAGACGTCAGCGTTACGCATGTCTACAGTAAACAGGAAGTAGCGGTTGAAAACAGAACCCGACCACACATCTCGTCAAAATGGAGAGAATATTTCAGGTATGTGTTGCTATCGGGCAAGTTGTATTTATTCTGTCATGCCAACTAGTTTTAGCGATGTTACATGTTGTCCGGAGCGGAAACAGCTGATCAGTCACATGACGTAAATGTTCGCTACGGCAGAACTGAGTCGGCAAATCTGTTTCCATCTGTCGTTTTGCGCATCAGCTCTGTTTCGAAACCCCCAAAAACCACCTCAAGCGAGCGTATCAACTTTTGAGCGAATTAGAGGAAGTTAACTCGAATTTTGCCGTTTCCATTCAGCTTTTCTGATGCAATGCTTCAAAATGCGCATCTAGAAACCTTGATGGAAACACGGCTAATGATGAGTCCAGCTACAGACAGGAGGTGGAACACCTGGAGAGCTGGTGCAAAGAGAATAACCTTCACATGAATGTGAAGAAGACAAAGGAGATGATTGTGGACTTCAGAAGGAACAAACACACCCACACCCCACTGAACATAAGTGGATCTGCAGTGGAAGTGGTCTCCAGCTACAAATACTTGGGTGTACACTTGAATGATAACCTCAGCTGGAGCAACAACACCACCAGCCTGATCAAGAAAGGTCATCAGAGACTCTACTTCCTCAGACGGCTGAGACGAGCTGGTCTGAGCAGCCCAGTCCTCACCTCCTTCTACAGGTGTGCAGTGGAGAGCATCCTGTGCTCCAGCATCAACGTGTGGCATGGAGGCTGCACAGTTGCAGAGAGGAAAGCTCTACAGAGAGTGGTGAAGGCTGCACAGAAGTCTGTTGGAGTCAGTCTCCCCACCATCACAGACATTTACACCTCCAGATGCAGGAAAAGAGCCACCTGCATCATGAAAGACCTCACTCACCCAGCACACTCACTCTTTGCCCCACTCCCCTCAGGACGGAGGTTGAGGAGCATCAAATGTAGAACCACTAGACTGAGGAACAGCTTCTACCCTGAGGCTGTTAGACTCATGAATAAATAATCAACACGAATAAACACTGCAAAATATCACATCATGCTGATGCTGATCTGTTTTCTTGTTGCTGTGTTCATCTGTGACCATCTGCTCATACAGACTCGTGTTCGTGCTGCTGTTTATAATGATGTTTTTCTATTACATTAGGGCTTAGTGTATTACTAGTTGATGTTTTTCTTAGTTAATCCTAGATGTTATTACTATTTTTCTCTTGCATTTGTTGTTGGATGTAACTGGGACCCTGTGTACATAATCTCGTTTTCATCACATGTACCACATGCGGTGCAAATGACAATAAAGATTTCTGACTCTGACTCTGATTTTAGCCCCTAGGTTTTTGCAGAGGACAAAGGCATGCATGAACAAATGAATGTGGAGAGGAACTGATAAATGGATAGAATCAGGGGAAAGGTGAATTGATGTGAGTTGTCAGTCTGTGGAAACTCTTTCCTGTATAGTAGAAGTATAGACTGATTGATTGATGGTAGGTGTACTCTATGTACAGTATGTGAACAAAAGGGAACCTGGTTGTAAACATTGTCCTACGGTAGCAGCAAACAATGAATGAATAGTTAGCAAACAAGAGAAAAAACAGTTATAGCTGACACCAAGGTTATGTCCTTGTGTCAAACACATCATGAGTTTATCAGCTGGGGCAACAGGCCTAGAGATAAAAGAGGCAGACTTCTGCCAAAACTATGAAGCAGGATTGAAACTCTACAGGGGCGAAATGATTGATCATGGATTATCAAACAAGGAAAGGGATTAGAGGCTGTGAATCGTGACATATGTATGGTTGGAATGATGATTACAGACAGACAAATACGATGAGCCCAAGAAGAAGCCCAAACACCATGTATTAATAAAACAGCTCTAACAAGCAAATAAAAATATTTTTATGTATTAATATGTTGTATGTTTCTATATTTTATGCACCGTTATGCCGAAGCAAATTCCTAGTCTGTGAATCCTGTTAATTGACAATGGCAATAATAAACTGAATCTGAATCTGAATCTGAAAAGAAGAATGTGTGGGTAGTGATCAGTGAAAACTGCCAGCCTGGAACTGGATTCAGCACAATTCAAGCTACTATCCAGATGAAGAATAAGTCAAAATCAAAGTCAAAGTCAACTTCATTGTCAGAACTGCAATATGTACAGGACATATGCAGGATTGAAATTGCTTTTCTTTCAGTCCCTCGGTGCAACAGTAACTATTTAAACACTAAAACACTGAACATTTAATAAACATAAGCATAAAATAGTAAAAGTGTAACACTGTCCTGAGTTTTTGCATAGTAGTATAAAAGTATGAAAATTTACACCAACACTAAAACACTAAACATTTAATGAACATAAGCATAAAATGAAATAATAAAAGTGTAATACTGTCCTGAGTTTTTGCATAGTAGTATAAAAAAGTATAAAAAGTATATCTATAAAATAAACTGAAGGTTCTAGCATTGACATTTGCAAAGAGTGGCAAAGCAGCATATGAGTTAATGTACACAGTATATGTATGAGGTAGTTGATGTTGGTATAGAGGCAAAGTGGCATATGCAGTAAGGCACATTGGGCATCCTTAAATAAGGCTGGTCAGAGAATACTGTATATGTATCAGCAGTAGTGTAGATATAAAAGTAGTGTAAATGTAAACAGTAGTAATAAATGTAAACAGTTAATAAATGTAAACAGTGAATGTAAACAGTAGTATGACTATAGGCAGTAATGTAATACAAACATTAGTGCAAATATGAGAAGTAGTGCAAACTGAATGAGCACATGACCGAGAGTTTAGTGAATAACCCGTTTGATGACACAGAGTCCAGTGTTAAAATCTTTGTGTTGTGTGGTAATGTGTGAGAAAGTTTTTTGTGTTAAGGCAGTTCAAATGGGAGGGGAGGCAGAGCAGGCAGAGTGTTTAGCATCCTGACTGCCTGATGAACAGAGCTGTCTCTCAGTCTGCTGGTTCGAGCCTGGAGACTCCTCAGTCTCCTCCCTGATGGCAGCAGTCTAAAGCAGCTGTGTAGTGGGTGTGTGGGATCACCTGCCATGCAGTGGGCTTTCCGAGTGAGGCGTTTGCTGTGTAAGTCCTGCAGTGAGGGGAAGGAGGTGCCGACGATCTTCTCAGCTGCTCTCACGATGCGCTGGAGGCTCTTGCGGCAGGATGCAGTACATGCACCAAACCACACCGTGATGCAGCTGGTCAGGACACTTTCTATGGCACCTCTGTAGAAGGTGCACATGATGGGGGTTGAAGCTCCAGCCCTTTTCAGCTTGCGGAGAAAGTAGAGGCGCTGGTGAGCCTTCTTGGCCAGTGCTGCAGTGTTCCTGCTCCAGGACAGGTCCTTTCGAGACGTGCACTCCCAGGAACTTGGTGCTGTCCACTCTCTCCACTGCGGTGCTGTTGATGGTCAGAGGGGCATGTTGTGCATCCCTCTTCCTGAAGTCCACGACAATCTCCTTTGTCTTCTCCACGTTGAGAGTGAGATTGTTGTGTCCGCACCACAAGGCCAAGCGGCTCACCTCGTTCCTGTAGTCCGTCTCATCGTTGTTGCTGATGAGACCTACCACTGTTGTGTCGTCCGCAAACTTGATGAAGTGGTTGGAGCTGTACGATGGTGTGCAGTCGTGTGTTAGCAGGGTGAATAGAAGGGGGCTCAGCACACATCCTTGTGGGGCCCCTGTGTTCAATGTGATGGTGCTAGATGTGTTACTCCCGATCCGTACTGTCTGTGGTCTCCCGGTCAGGAAGTCTAGCAGCCAGTTACACATTGAGGTGTTCAGCCCCAGACTGTCCAGTTTATGGATGAGCTGTTGGGGGATGATGGTGTTGAATGCCGAGCTGAAGTCGATGAACAGCATTCTAACATAAGAGTCCTTCGTGTCCAGATGTGTGAGAGCTGTGTGGAGGGCAGAGGAGATGGCATCGTCGGTTGAGCGATTAGGTCGGTATGCAAATTGGAAGGGATCCAGGGAGGCAGGGAGGACAGATGTGATGCTTTTCATGACTAGCCGTTCAAAGCACTTCATCAGGATGGGGGTGAGTGCTACTGGGCGATAGTCATTGAGGCATGCGGGCGTTGCCTTCTTTGGGACAGGGATGATGGTGGTGGCTTTGAAACAGGTGGGGACGATGGCCTGGCTCAGTGAGATGTTAAAGATGTCCGTGAAGACCGCTGCGAGTTCCCCTGCACAGTCCTTCAGCACACGACCAGGTATGTTGTCAGGACCAGAGGCCTTCCGGGCGTTAATCTTGATGAATGATCGCCTTACGCTGTCTGAGGACAGCGCCAGCACCTGGCCATCAGGAGAGGGGGGGAATTTATGTGCAGGTGTGCTGTTACTTGCCTCAAACCGAGCGAAGAACTCATTCAGTTCATTCAGCGTAGAGGTTGAGCTGTCACAGGTCTGGGGGGGGGTTTGTAGTCTGTGATGGTCTGTATTCCCTGCCACAGACTGCGTGTATCCTTGCTGTCCTTGAAACGGTGAGCTATTTTCTTGGAATACTGCTTCTTGGCCTCACTGATGCCCTGGGTCAGGTTCTTTTTGGCTGCCTTCAGGCCCACCTGATCTCCCGCTTTGAAGGCAGCATTCCTGGCTTTCAGGAGTCTGTGAACCTCAGCTGTCAGCCATGGCTTCTGATTAGCCCGAACAGTGATGGTTTTGAGGTTGGTAACATCATCAATGCACTTGGCGATGTATGAACATACAGTGTCTGAGTACTCCTGGAGACATGTGTTGTTGTTTGTGGTAGCAGCTTCTTTGAACATACCCCAATCTGTGGTGTCAAAACAGTCCTGGAGTGCCTCTGAAGACCCCTCTGGCCACACTCGTATCTGCTTGCGGACTGGTTTTGTGACTTTCACCAGCGGGCTTTAGCATAACACAGATATGGTCAGAAGCACCAGTAGCTATGTTTACATGGACATAAGTAATCGGATCAAACGGCCGATCGGATCAAAAGTGCGTCATGTAAACACCCCGTTCGGGTCATTTTTTGTGTATTCGGCGTGATCCGGCCTAATTTGTGATCAGATCGAAACGGGTGGTTTACGCCGATCCGTTACCCGTTCGGTGCTCATGTAAACACTTTTTCTGTTCCTTTTATCGGACTGTGGGAAACTGTCCTGACTGCGCATGTGCGCTGCGCGCACCCACATCCACCCCCCTCCTCTCCCCCCTCGTGTTTCCTTCTCCGCCTGGCTAGTGGGTAGATGCTAACGCTAACGCATGGGGAAGCAAAACTGGTCGGTGAGCGATGCAACATTTCTAATAGAAACGTTAAAATAGCTCAAAACTATCAAACGCCTTGACCTAAAGTGTAGGAACACGGAGTTATTTAAACAAGTACATGAAAAGCTGGAAGAAGCCGGAGATCGCTGGAAGAGCTTAAAGCTAAGTGCTACAAAGCTAAAAACAAAAACGGAACAAGTGTCTACGACCCCACCACTTTTTCATTTTACGTGTTGATGGATGAACTGATGAGAGATCTGCCACTTCCAACACAGCAGGCAGCGGTGTGGATCTAGGTGATGAGGAGGAGAGGAATCTGAGGAGAGGAAGCTAACCAGGAGCAACATCCTTTGTGGTAAGTTAGACTCTTCAAAACACATTAACCCTCTGTACTGTATTACTTGAGTAATTAGAAACAACAAATATGTAAAAATGTAATTATAATAAGAAATAAGAGTAGCTGTAGGGCTAGCATAGAACTACAGTATACTGTATTGTAGATTATAACACTACTCCAACTAACCACATAATTAACCTAACATTTCAACATATCAGGGGTCCAGTTAAACTTTATTTTGTTTGTTTTTCAGATGATGAGTCCAGCTTTGAAGAGGCAGCAGCACACAACAGACAGTGGCAGGTGGCAGAAGATGGCAGAAGATGGAAGAGTCCTACATCTTCTACTGAGGAATCCCAAGAAGTTCACACATGTGCTTTAGAACAACTCAAAACTGATTTGAAAATGTTTCAATTCTCCACAACCATGTTTATTTGTCCCCTGACAGATCTGTAAATGTATTTTTTACACAGACATTAGGATTGATAGTTTATGGTACAATTAAGATGTCCTAACTTAATACAGTCAGGTGGTTTAATAAGGACTCTGAGTTTCTGCATGACTCAGGATAAAAACACATTTGCTGTTCTATCAGGATACAGAAACATACATTTTGGAAGTAAAATTGATTATTTTGTCACCAATTTTGTTGTCCGAAATCACATGCATACATTGAAATTGTGAAAGTATGTGATGAGTTGATAAAGAAGTTACTGAATTACAGGTTACTGTAGTTTTTAAATGACCAAAGAATGTTTAGTTGTTGTCATCATTACAAGATTTGATCTGTGCACATCGTCTGTTTTGCACACACGTTTTGAATGTTTAATTTTTATGTTTTTCTGATATACCTCCAATTGCACTAAGAAAGAAACTTGTTTCAAACAAGCAATATCAATTGTTTACAAGAATTTGTTAAAATGTTTGGTTCATTAAAGAGCTCAGATGTTCACTAGTATTTGCAGTTTTTTATTGTGATAATAATTTTATACAAATGTTAACTGCATGTGAACACAAATACATGACAAGTATCTTTTTAGAAGAACTCTCCACCGTGACTTCATCAACCCGAAGGTCATCTCTACCTCCACCTGACTGAGCAAAGGTAAACTTTAAATGACTTGAGTCAGACGAGGAGTTTGCGTATCCTTTGACGAGCCAGTCCAACAGCGGGTATGCAGGATCACCAACAATGAAGAGACGGACGTCCTTTCCTTCAATGTTCCTCACAGACTGCAAAAAAAGGACATGCCAATATTTAGTGTTCAACTTTTTATTTGTTTAAAGGCATGGTTCAAACAAATTTTATTTTAAATAAAACTATTACAGCTAAGTATGTCTACTGATTACTTAGCTGTAATACCGGTAGTTTAATACTAAATACAATATACAGTAGTAAAGTTTAGCCTTACATTTTGGCAACATTTAACTATTTGTTTAAAGACATGGTTCAAACAAATTTTAAATAAAACTTTTACAGCTAAGTATGTCTAATGATTACTTAGCTGTAATAGTTGTAAAACTAAGTACAATATAGCCAGAAAGTTCATTCTCAATAGTCCAGGTATCAAATCCGCTCATTCTCAATCAGTTCATCTGGACAATTTCTTTTTAGTAGAAACGTTTCACCCTCACTCCAGAGGGCTTCGTCAGTCAGAGCAGTCCAAAGCAAACTGAAGCTACCCCACCAAGTAAACAACTTAAGTGGACCAACCAGTTTGCTGTAGCCAAGATGGTTTCTGGGGGCTTGTCCCTCGTCGACTCCTCCCAGGCAGGCAGACATGTCCAAAGTGGTTCAAGACCAGAAAGTTCATTCTCAATAGTCCAGGTATCAAATCCGCTCATTCTCAATCAGTTCATCTGGACAATTTCTTTTTAGTAGAAACGTTTCACCCTCACTCCAGAGGGCTTCGTCAGTCAGAGCAGTCCAAAGCAAACTGAAGCTACCCCACCAAGTAAACAACTTAAGTGGACCAACCAGTTTGCTGTAGCCAAGATGGTTTCTGGGGGCTTGTCCCTCGTCGACTCCTCCCAGGCAGGCAGACATGTCCAAAGTGGTTCAAGACCAGAAAGTTCATTCTCAATAGTCCAGGTATCAAATCCGCTCATTCTCAATCAGTTCATCTGGACAATTTCTTTTTAGTAGAAACGTTTCACCCTCACTCCAGAGGGCTTCGTCAGTCACCACCATCAGTCAGGATAAATACAATATAGTAAATGTTAGCCTTACATTTTGGCAAGATTTAACTATTTGTTTAAAGATATGGTTCAAACAAACATTTAAAAAAATAAAACTTTACAGCTAAGCATCTCTACTTTGAGATACTTCTTAGCTGTAATCGTTGTAGTAATACTAAATACAATATAGTAAATACAGTACTATTAGCCTTACTTTTGTCAACAGATGAGCCCTTTGATAGAGGTCTGAGTGGCGCAGGACATTGGCATCATGGGCACTGCCTGGCATCGTGTCACTGATGCTCCAGAAACAGGAAAACAGAGGAAGAATAGTAATTAATAACAAATACAGACAGTATCATGCAGACAGGTAGAAAAGGAAAGGACAAAAAGTTTATTAGCATACAGCGTTTTTATTATCTTACCAACAGTTGTTGTCCACGACAGCTTGGAGGACAGAGGACGTCCAGCGCTCTCATCCTGTGAATAAAAAAACTAAAAGCACGCGCTGCTTCACCTGTAGTTCATTCAGGGAGTGCAGTAAAAACTCCATCGCTGTCATTACAATCTGGCGCGGGTCCATTTTGACGCGTCTGTTTACTTTCGTCCCGGAAGTAACTTCTTCTTCTGTGGTTTTCACGAAAATAACTTCCTCTTCGTTTTTTTTTTTTAAGGGGAGTGTACCACTCTGCGCATGTCAGAACTTCTGTTCAGAATAAAAGCCCGCTGCATGTAAACACTCGTCATGAACGGATTGGGCACTTGTAAACGGTGCTATCTAATTATGCAATCAGAGCACATTTCAATCCGGTCACAAAATTTTGCCCATGTAAACATAGCTACAGTTGGGGAGGGGGAGGGCTCTGTAGGCATTTTTCATGGTGGTGTAAACTTGGTCCAGTGTGTTGTTTCCTCTTGTTGCAAAGTTTATGTTTCTGTATGTTTTTGGTAATACACTCTTTAAATCTGCATGGTTGAAATCACCAGCCGTGATGAGAAAAGCATCAGGATGGGCTGTTTGTTGCTCACTGATGTGCAGATATAGTTCATTCAAAGCCTCACTTCTAACTTTGCTGTTGGAGCTTGGAGGAATATATACAGCAACAATCAAAACAGCTGTAAACTCCCTCGGTAAATAGAACGGTCTGCATTTAATAGTCATGAACTCCACTAAATGTGAGCAGTGTTTGTAGACCACAGCAGCATCCAGGCACCATGCTTTGTTGATGTAAACACAGAGCCCCCCTCCCCATCTCTTACCTCCCTCGAGGGTTCGGTCCGCTCTGTAGCATGTTAGCTGCTCCAGCTGGACAGCATGGTCCGGAACGTTGTTGTTGAGCCACGTTTCCGTGAATACAAACACACAGCAGTCTCTCACAGTCTTTTGTGTCGTTCGTAGCAGGCGTATATAATCCAGTTTATTGTCCAAGGAGCGCACGTTAGCCAAAACCATGGATGGGATCGCCGGTTTGTGTGGGCTAGCTGCTAGCCTAGCTCTGACACCTCCGCGTTTACCCCGCTTCTGTTTTCTGTCACGCCGCTTGTGGCGTTTCCACGGCGGCCGCGAAGAAGGGAGGCTCAGGGCTGGCTTCCGCTTTCTGTCCAGCCGCTTGTGGCGCTTCCACGGCGGCCGCGAAGAAGGGAGGCTCAGGGCTGGCTTCCGCTTACTGTCCAGCCGCTTGTGGCGCTTCCACGGCGGGCGCGATGAATTGAGGCTCGGGGCTGGCTTCCAGAGCAGGCCGCAGTCACGAAACTCGTTTAGCTTCTGTTCGAGCTCACGTAGCTTCTCCTGTAGGTCACTGTTTATTCCCAAATGAGTTATTAAATAGTTATTAAATTGATGAAATAAGATAATTAGTTTATCTCCTTGTACCTTGGGTTACCAAAAAGTGAAGTGTGGTCTGGAGTTAAAGGGTTGTTCAGACGCAAATCTATTCTTAGATTTTAGTTGAATGTTTGTTTTTTACTTGGACATGTACCGGTATTCTCAACGTCACCTTGTTCTATATTGTTAAAATTGTATGTATGGTTGTCCCTGATATGGAGAAATGCAACAAAATCCTGTTCAAAATTGCATGGTGAGCAGTTTTAATTTTGAATGAATATAGATATTGAACTTGAATTTTTTTTTTTTTTACATTTATGGAAATCGGTTTTAGGAGGCAATGAACTATTCATATGAACAGCTGGACTTTTTAAGCTTTGAACTACACTGCCTGCCCC
>JBBPBX010022904.1:6273-30091 GCA_038048925.1 Garcialebias charrua | reverse complement strand
CCCCCCCCAAAAAAAAAAGTTGCCACCTGGATTTAACCAAGCAAATGGGTACGAGCCTCCTATTGGATAATTACTGCATGGGTGATTATCTTTCAGCTGCAACAAGTTGTTTAACCCCAACTGAGAAGGGTCAAATCATTGGCATGCATCAAGCAGAGAAAACATCTAAGGAGATTAGTGTTTCCCTCACATAACTTGTCATGGCGGGGCGCTCATCTCGTCCGTGAGTTTTCTCCGGGGGGGGGGACGGACAGAGACGCGTCCTGAGCTGCGTAGCACTTATACAGTACTGACACATTTTGGGAGGCGGGGCAGAGACAAAGCCACGCACAGTTTTGGAGCAGGGCAAAGGAGAGAGACAAACCTCTCAACCGCACATTGCCTGTACACCCTGATGCATGCTCAGGGTGTACAGACGTAAATGTGTCGCGGTTAGCTTCGATGTTACGGGTGTCCAGAGGACCAGACTTAGCTTTTTTAGATTGCCTGTACAGTTTTTTTGGGGGGTGGGGGAGGGTGAGACAGACAAACGTGAGCTGTGCGCTGTTTGTACCGACAGTTTTCAAGTGTAAATGGTAGATGGAGCTTACTTACCGTATATAGCGCCTTCCAGCCCCCTATGAGGGGCCCCAAAGTGCTTTACAGCACCAGCCATCCACCCATTCATACACACATTCATACACCGGTAGCGGTAGTCTGCCATGCAAGGAGCCAGCCAGTCCTACCGGGAGCAACTCGGGGTTAAGTGTCTTGCACAGGGACACAACGACACATGGTGTGGGAACTTGGGATTTGAACCTCCAACCTTCCGATCGGGGGATGACTGCCATTACCACTACGCCACGGCCGCCTCCGTGTGTGTGTGTTTGGGGGGGGGGTGTCAGCTTGAGTGTTCAGCATGAGGGAAGAGGTTGCTTTTAGGTTTTTAGTTAGTGCACTTGCATTGCGAGCTGCTAGTTTAGCGTTACGTCAGTGCCGACAGGTGGTTGGAGCATTGGGTAGGCGGAGCGCTCGGTTCTGTTCGGGCGGGGCGCCCCGCCTATATAATGGTAGGGGAAACACTGGAGATTGTAGAAATTATTAAATTGGGTTAAGAACTGTCCAATGCATTATTAAAAACTGGAAGGATAGTGGAGATCCATCGTCTTCGAGGAAGAAATGTGGCTGGAAAATAATCCTGAATGATCGGGATCGGCAGTCACTTAAACGTTTGGTGGAATCAAATGGAAGAAAAACAACAGTAGCACTCAGGGCTATGTTTAATAGGGAAAGTAAGTCAAAGTCAACTTTATTGTCAGAACTGCAATATGTACAGGACATACACAGGATTGAAATTGCGTTTCTCTCAGTCCCTCGGTGCAACAGTAACCATTTAAACACTAAAACACTGAAACATTTAATAAACATAAGCATAAAATAGTAAAAATGTAACACTGTCCTGAGTTTTTGCATAGTAGTATAGAAGTATGAAAATTTACACCAACACTAAAACTCAAACTAAAACATTAAACATTTAATGAACATAAGCATAGAATGAAATAATAAAAGTGTAATACTGTCCTGAGTTTTTGCATAGTAGTATAAAAAAAGTATAAAAAGTATATCTATAAAATAAACTGAAGGTTCTAGCATTGACATTTGCAAAGAGTGGCAAAGCAGCATATGAGTTAATGTACACAGTATATGTATGAGGTAGTAGTTGATGTTGGTATAGAGGCAAAAGTGGCATATGCAGTAAGGCACATTGGGCATCCTTAAATAAGGCTGGTCAGAGAATACTGTATATGTATCAGCAGTAGTGTAGATATAAAAGTAGTGTAAATGTAAACAGTAGTAATAATGTAAACAGTATTAATAAATGTAAACATTGAATGTAAACAGTAGTATGTAAACAGTGAATGTAAACAGTAGTATGACTATAGGTTTTTTGTTTTGTTTTTAAAAAAAAAGTTTTTAAAGGGGACCACACATGCAAAATTCACTTCTTAATTTTTATTTTTTTTTACGCAACTTTGGGTATGTACTTCATAAAAAAACAGTCCTAAGGCAAAAGAAATGCACCCAGTGGTTTATTTACTCTAAGTAGATTTATTTGTCCGTGATAAAAACGGTTCGTTTCTCACTTCCTGCGGTTTGTGATGTCACAAACCGCAGCCAATGCCACAACCCACCCCAACATGAGTCCAGCCCCTCACCTAGCAACCCCTGGTTAGGCTCAACCCACTTCTGTATTAAACACATGACTGTTGTTTTTCATGATTTCATCTCATCTTTTGTTTATATGTTCTTAATTTCATGTGTACAGCACTTTGTTGCAGCTGTGGTTTTTTAAATGGCTTTATAAATAAAGTATAATTGTTATTTTTATGTTTTAGTTCAATTTTTAGTGTATTTGCGATCGCTCCCAACGCGCAGCCGGCAAAAATTAAACGAGCAGACCCCCGGCGTAGGGACCGGCGGCAACGGGACCCTCTTCTGGCGCGATGGAGCGGAGCTTCAACTGTACAGCCTCGCAGCAGCGAGGACCTTCTCCTTACGGATTAATTTACGGGAGACACTTGGTGAACTTTGTGTTGTCTTGACTGGAACAGCGATAACTCCCAAAATCGCCGCGTGCAACGAGCGGAGCTGGCGAACACCGGAAGAGGAACAAGCTAACATTAGCATCGGATTCGGGTGGTCTCATGCTAAAAGGAGCAGCAAATTGCGGCGCGCTCAGACGGGTTTCGGTAAGTTATCTTAAGCTAGCACTAACAGTAAGTCAAATGAGTAATAAAAAAAGAGCTAATTTTAAAACAACAACACATTACAGATACTGGCTGTTACAGAGGGCGTAAACAGATCGTTGAAGGGCGTGGACTTCAGAACTTGTATCAGAAACCGGTCGTTCAAAACGAAAGTTAAAAATGGCAGAATTAAAAAGGGTATAATTAATTATCTAAGAATTATTTTGTGTATTAAAATGAATTAATATTGTCAAGATAGCACACAGACATAACATAAAAATTTTAAAGACCTACCGGTATATGTGGTCCCCTTTTAAGTTTAAGAGCATTGACACACTCACAATGTGAAGGGAATTCAAGGAACTAGGACTGAACAGCTGTGTAGCCTTAAGAAAACCACTAATCATTGAGGCTAACCAGAAAAAAAGGCTTCAATTTGCTAGGGAGCATAAAGATTGGACTCTGGAGCAATGGAGGAAGGTCATGTGGTCTGATGAGTCCAGATTTACCCTGTTCCAGATTGATGGGCGCATCAGGGTAAGAAGAGAGGCAGGTGAAGTGATGCACCCATCATGCCTAGTGCCTAGTCATCAATGCAAGATCTTGGTGAAAAATTACAGTATTTTCAGGACTATAGGTCGCACCTTTATATAAGTCGCTTTGTCCAATTATTGGCAATAAATTGGAAAATCCATAAACAGGTCGCACCTTTATATAAGTCGCATCTATTATGCGTCACCGCTACGCGACGCGTCAGCGCGTCATTTGCCCTGCTGAAAATGACGACCACAAAAACATGTACGGAAGGACTTTTCACAAGATTAACACGGTAAAAACAATTATTTGTCTGCTGAAAATTATAGCAAACATGTGTCTTAGCTTAACCGTTCCTTAATAAATTCATATAATGGTCAAATCTGCTGGATTTAAATTTTTTTGCTTTGAAAAGGTACAAGGAAAAACAACTAAGCTAACCGCGACACATTTACATCTATAAAACATCGAATTTTCTCTCAAATAACTCCAACAGCTAACAGTTTGTAAATGTACATCTAGTGATTACTTTCTGTAAGTTTGAAAAAAAATCTGCTGTGTGGTTCATGAGCTATTTGCTCAAACGTACAAGGAAAATCAACGAAGCTAACCGCGACACATTTACGTCTATAAAACATCAAATTTTATCTCAAACATCTCATAAAGCTAATCAGTTGTAAATATCCATCTAGTGATTACGTTCTGTAAGTTTGATCAAAATCTGTCCTGTGGTTCTTGACCTATTTTGCTAACAAACACTGATGCCTAGTACCCACTGCCCCCTTTGTCGAGCGGCCGAAGCGGCCGGTTTACATTCAAAGTTTATGGAGGAGACGCGTGGAGTCACGGCGAACAAGGAAGCGGCGCGATTCAAGTGATCGAAGCGGCGCGGGGGCAGCCTGTACACGCACGCGCGCGTCGCCGTCGAGCCGCAGACGTCCCAAATGTTGATCTCTGGCGGCTCGACGCATCCGGCAAACAGTCGGGAGAGCCTCGCTATCTGATTACACAACCACAACGGGACTTTTTTCGGACTTTTTAAACTCACCGGATCGAGCCTCCAGGAATTGGAACCAAACTCCGGTAATAAACGTGGCATTTTTACAGTTGCTGCTGACAGGCTGCTGTCCTCTCCAGTGTAGATCACCCCAAACATAAAAAAAAGTTTTAATCTCATCGAAGACCGTCGGAGGTGCAGTTAAAACAACAACTGAACCCGGAAAACAAGCCAGAGACCCCTCCCTCTGCTGCCCCCTAGTGTACGTCATCAGACGGTGTTCAGTGGTTCAGTGGGACCGTGACCAGCGGCCAAAAGGGGACGGCAGGCGCGTTTCGAGTTGTGCAGTGGGTAACCGGCATGAGCTAACAGCGAAGTAGCTAGTTCATACCTCCAAAGCAGGAGGCCGGGCTGCGACAGAGTGAATCCAACCAGAGGAGGCTCTCGTCGGACACATGAGGTGGGAACAGTTGGTGTACCCTAGCAGACAAAGGTGGTACTGCACCATTTTTGCCCAAATGGAAAAACGGTCATATCTGAGCCAATTCTAGTCCGGAAAATACGGTAATGCAACACTGGATGCAAATGGATCTTGTGACATTGCAGAAACTTATCGAAACAATGCCACAGTGAATGCATGCTGTAATCAAAGCTAAAGGTGGTCCAGTGAAATATTGGTGAGGCTTCTTTCTTTGGTGGCAACTTTTTTTTTTGGCCAGGCAGTGTATTTCTCTGCCAGTGGCCAGCAAGCTTAAAGGTTCTGCACAGTATCTTAACTTTTCCTAGGACTGTGCTCTTCTGGACAGAGATCTCTGAGGTTGTTCCTGGGATTAGAGTTGTGATTTCTGGCCCGTGTTCGCATCCAAAATTATGTGCTTTATGGGCGGGCCAGGTCAGGCTTGGGCTTTTGATGTGGTTTTAAATGCGCATGTGGCCCCACCCGTTAGGGCTGGGTCATATCATATCAATCACGATAATACAGATAAAAAAAAACTTGCCCGGGAAATAATCATTCATCCATCCATCCACCCATTATCTTTTACCCGCTTCTTCCATTTTGGGTCACGAGGGTTCTGGTGCCCATGTCCAGCAATCACTGTGTGAGGTGCAGGGTAGGGGTGGGCGATATGGCTCAAAAATTATATTGTGATATTTCAGAGCATTATCACGATAACGATAAATTTTGTGATATAACAAAAATAAACGGAAATCAAATTTATTTATTTGACAAAATTGACTTAACATGTTGCTTTGCAGTATTATATAAAATTTAAAAAAACAACAAGGGGTCATTTTACTGAAATTACTTTATTTAGTAAAGTTTTCAGTCTCCCAAGTATAAAAATAAAAACGATCTGTTATTTAGATTGAAAAAGTCTGCACAAAATATAGATCAACAAAATCCACCACAAAAACTAAAGTGCAGGTGTAGTTTCCTAAAACAACTAAATAAAAGTGTTAGCCATCTTGTTAGCCCCTAAGGACCGTATCTTTAGCGTTATGATAAACTGCTGATTTATTAATGTCTCCGCCTCTCTCTGCTCCTCTCATAAAGTTCAGCACGGCTATATGAGCTCGGACCCGTGGTTTGTTTTAAGGAAACAGGAGGTTGTAAAAACACTCGGTTCTGCCGTTTCACGGTTCATGCTCCACTTCGCTGTTTAAATGGTGAAAAAGATTCGTAGTTCTGACCTTTCCTCGCTCTCATAAAGTTCAGCACGGCCATATGAGCTCGGACCCGTGGTTTGTTTTAAGGAAACAGGAGGTTGTAAAAACACTCGGTTCTGCCGTTTCACGGTTCATGCTCCACTTCGCTGTTTAAATGGTGAAAAAGATTCGTAGTTCTGACCTTTCCTCGGGACTGTTTTCAGCATCGTCTACAAAAATATTTTTTCTGCCCTCATCTGACAATCTAAATCCAAACAAGCTCAGAAAGAACGTATTTTATTCCCCTCAGCAGCTAGCGGCTCTTCATATCTGCCATGTTTACTTGTCTCCGCCCACTTCCTGCAGGCAGGAAGGAGGGTGCCGCTGAGGGGCCGGGTGAGAAGGAAGGGGGACGAGTGGGAGAAAGAAGGCAGCAGGAGGATTTTCAAGTATAAAACTTATATCGTTTATATCGATAGTCTCAACTTATATTGCGAAAAAAATTATCTCAATATTTTAAAAATATCGATATATTGCCCAGCCCTACTGTTGGTTGCTCATAATCTGCCGGAACAAACAGTGAGCAGCTAGAAAGTGCACAAGGTTAGCTTTCCTCAGGTTAGTCATTTGGCAAAAAATATCTGTACATCTAGCCACTAGTGCAGCCTCTGAGAGGTTGTTCAGCACAGGAGGGAACATTGTTACGTGTAATAGGTCTGCACTGAAGCCTGTTTCAGTGAATAGGCTTGTGTTCTTGAATAAGAATCTGAAACTTGATTCATTCAACCTTTAAATCCTATTGAGCCTCGAGGACTCATTTACAAGAGAGACTTGAATTTTTTAACAAAGAGTGATGACAACAAAAACACCTGCACTTCAGTTTTTTGTGGTGGATTTTGATCTAAATTTTGTGCAGACTTTTTCAATCTAAATAACAGAAGGACCCTGATGCATTCTCATGCTTTATTTTTATACTTTGAGACCACATACTTTACTAAATTAAGTAATTTCAGTAAAGTTAACCCTAGTTTTTGTTGTTGTTTTGTTTTTATATAATACTGCAAAGCAACATGTTAAGTTAATTTTGTCAAATGAATACAGTAACTATAATTTTAGGCAGCACGGTGGTGCAACTGGTAGAGCTGCTGCCTCTCAGCGAGCAGGTCCCTGGTTCAAATCTCAGTCCGGGTGACTTTCTGGGTGGAGTTTGCATGTTCTCTCCGTGCATGCATCGGTTTTCTCCGGGTACTCCGGTTTCCTCCTACAGACCAAAAACATGCACGTTGGTCTGATTGGTAACTCTAAATTGTCCCTAGGTGTGAGTGAGAGAGTGAATGGTTGTTTGTCTTGTTTGTCTCTATGGGGCCCTGTGATGGACTGGAGACCTGTCCAGGGTTTACCCCACCCCTCGCACAGTGATTGCTAGACATGAGCACTGGTGACCCCCGTGACCCAAAAAGGAAGAAACGGGTAAAAGACAATGAATGGATGGAATAACTGATTATTTTTATTTTTTTGTTTTTGTTTTGTTTTGTTATATCACAAAATTCATTATCGTCAGAATTCTCTGAAATATCACTCTACATGTATTATGTTTGAGCCATATCACCCACCCCTACCGCCTGTTCTATGCTCTTATCACACATCTGAGGATTTGCAGTTGACCCACAACAAGCAACATAATGGAGCTGGAAAGTATTCATTCATTCATTCAACCTTTATTTATACAGGCTAGCCTCGTTGAGTCACGGGGACTCATTTACAAGAGGGACCTGTCTCACTCACACCAAACAACCATCCACTCTCACACTCACACCTAGGGTCAATTTAGAGTCACCAATCAGCCTAACAAGCATGTTTTTTGGTCTGTGGGAGGAAACCGGAGTACCCGGAGGAAACCCACGCATGCACGGGGAGAACATGCAAACTCCACCCAGAAAGGCCCCGGACCGGGATTTGAACCGGCAACCTTCTCGCTGAGAGGCAGCAGCTTATTAAACAAAATCTAAAAACTGGAGAACTCACTCTACAAAGCCAGCACAGTGAAACCTGCTGATGTGTGTCAGGTGCACTTTCAGGTCTGACCAGCCGATTGAAAGAAGTAAAAAAAAAAAAAAGTTGCGTTAAGCTTCAAATGTACAACCAGATCATCGACCATGCACGTTCGCTGACCGGCCGTTTGAAAGAGGTAAGAAAAGTTGTGTTAAGCTTCAGATGGACAACCGGATCATCGGCTGTGCACGTCCGCTCCGCACTCTGCTCTTATCTGCCATGAAGGAAGTTGCAGCATCTGAATCTACAAAAGCTGAAGCGAGCAGCACATCCAATTAAAATAGCCTTGTTCTATACTTTTCCAAATTTTGCTCTAAAAATATTTTTGTTCATTTAAATAATAGCCTATCTTTAGAGTTGATTTTTTGTCTGTTTGTTTTGTATGTTAATATCCACTTGTTAATAAACAATAAATCTTATATCTTCCTTTCTTTGAAATATGTTTTTAAAATATAATATCAAACTGCTTTGCTTACAAATACAGTAAAAGCTTAGTTTAAATTATTATTATTTTTTTTCAGGTTTGGCCCTCTAATTACAGTTAATTGAGTCATGTTCTGAAAAAAATTAGCTCTGGCCGGCTTGGATTTTTGTTTTTAGGCCCGAATGCAACTCTACCGGGTATCTGTTGGATCCCTTCTTTTAGTTTTCAGGTCACAACCCTTATTGACACCACTGATGCCTGGACTCCACAATGTCTCTTTCCTTTGGTAGCTCTTGTTATTTCTCAAGCTTATTACCATATTCTCCTTTATGTTACAGTCACTTTGGATTGCTATATCTATCACCACTGCTATCTTCTGTAGTTTGCTGACCAGTGTTGGTCCATCTGGATCTGGAAGTCCCACAGTATCTTAAAGCTCCACTGACATCATCTTTTAACTTTCCATAAAATGGCACAACATATATATATATTAAGATTGACCTCTGATCGTTTTTGCTAAAACAATGTTAAATTAATTAAAATTCCTCTCAAAAATAGTTTAAAATTAGCGCCTTTTTTTTAATTGATAAATATGGATTTTCCCGTCGCGCGATTATGACGTCAGACACAGACTCCGTCAACTGCGCATATTGATACAATGGACGAAGATGCAAAGGCATCCGTCCAATTTAGCCATTTAAAACGTTATATTTTAGCGGTTTTTCTTCAGAGAAGCCAAAGTCTGTGGCGGTTCTACTCACGGCCCGTGCCCGTGTAAGATGGACCCTGGCCCGCCCTCCGAGCAGAAGCGGAACCAATGCTCATGGCACATACCGATACCAGCCTTGTTTACGTATCGATCCAACCCATGATGCACGTTGGCTTCAAACTATGGAATGGATTTCCTGAACGGAGGCGTGTCTCATGAACCCAGAGTAACAAGACCCGCCTCACATTCAGGAAATCCAGTTCATAGTTTGCAGGCAGCTACAAGCGTGAGGGGCTGACTGAGTACTCTGTTGGGTTTGTTTTGACATCGTTTGGAAAGAGCGGGTCGTTTGTTCATGGATTGTTTACATGGAGCTGGACGCTTGTTTCTTTCGCAAGATGGATTGTTTACATGGAGCTGGACGCTTGTTCCTGTTGCAAGATGGATTGTTTACATGGAGCTGGACGCTTGTTCCTGTTGCAAGATGGATTGTTTACATGGAGCTGGACGCTTGTTCCTGTTGCAAGATGGATTGTTTACATGGAGCTTGGACGCTTGTTCCTGTGGCAAGATCGATTCGGACAACACTGGTGAGTGCATGCTAGCAGCTAGCCGACTTTTCATCGTAACATGTGCGTTGTGTCACGGAAATATTTTACACTCAACACCGCAAGACAACAACGTTCAATGTTTGCAGAGCAGAGCTATATAAACACATCTGCGTCACATTAAACCGCGGTCAAGTTAGTTTTACGCCGGACATTCCATCGAGCTCAGGGCTTCAGCCAGCGGTGTGTTTTTCTTTTTCATGCCGGATTACGGCAGCTGTTTCAGCTCCCGCCTGGGAGCTCCGTGGCTTCGCATCATATAAAGCATGTAAAACACTAAAAACGGGAACATGTCTGTGTTGGTTTATGCCAAGAACTGAAAAAAAATTATAACCTGCTGTTTACTCGAAATAACTTTGGCTTCTCTGAAACATAAAGTTTTAAATGGCTAAATCGGACGGATGCGTTTGCATCTTCGTCTGTGTCTGACGTCATAATCGCGCGACGGGAAAATAGTATTTATCAATTAAAAAAAGGCGCTAATTTTAAACTATTTTTGAGAGGAATTTTAATTAATTTAACATTGTTTTAGCAAAAACGATCAGAGGTCAATCTTAATATATATATATGTTGTGCCATTTTATGGAAAGTTAAAAGATGATGTCAGTGGAGCTTTAACTATCCTTCTCAATCACCTTTGGTGGACTCTCCCACTTTGGGATCTCCAGTTCATATTTGGCACAGATGTTCCTCTATACTATTTCAGATACAGTACTTGGTTATGGCATGGCAGGTACACTTTGTCTGCCCTCATTTAACATCCTGTTATGGGTGAAGGGCATTTCAGTATGCAGAAATGGATAATGGTAGGGGAAACACTGGAAGAGTGCCAGAATGTAATAAGATGACAAAATGCACATGGAAGTCCATAACTATTTGGTTGGAATAGTGTACAGGAAATTCATTGTCAAATAAGGGTTGGGGGTCAATGTAGATCCTGACAGTAACCCTTAGATCACTGAGGTGAAACCATAAAAATTTAACCCTCAAGAAGCTTGAGAATTATCAAAGATGTTAACCAGTTGTGAAGAGTCAAGGCCTTAGTGGTCATCTGACCTTCCTTAAATTCAAAATCACAGAGTTCTCAACATTAACTTTAGAACCCTGAAGCTTCCTGTAGAGGACTTTGTTCATGTGTGATCTTTTCCTAAATATCAGAACAATATACTGTATTTTCTGGTCTATAAGTCGCACCTTTTTGCCTAATTTGCATGCCCTGCAACTAATAGAGAGGTGAGACTTGTTTATGGATTTTCCCCCCATATTTTTAGACCAATTTTTGGCTCAGATATGACCGTTTTTCATTTTGGCAAAAAAATGGTGCAGTACCACTTTTGTCCGCTAGGGTACACCGACCGTTCCCACCTCATGTGTCCGACGGCAGCCTCCTCTGGTCGGACTGACTTTCGCAGTCCGGCCTCCTGCTCTGGAGGTATGAACTACTGTTAGCTGAGTGTTTGTTAGCAATGGGTACTATTTATCTACGGTAAATAACTCATGAACCACAGGACAGATTTTTATCAAACTTACAGAAAGTAATCACTACATGGACATTTACAAACTGTTACCTGTATGAGACATTTGAGATAAAATTCAATGTTTTAGCTTCGTAAATGTGCAGCTGTTAGCTCGTTGTTTTTCCGGGTACTATTTATCTGAATAACTCATGAACTACAGAACAGATTTTTATCAAACTTACAGAAAGTAATTACTACATGGACATTTACAAACTATTACCTCTATGAGACATTTGAGCTAAAATTCGATTTATTTATAATTTATTTTTGCAGCACACGCGACTGGAAGACGTCAAAGCGAAACAATTTAAATCTAGCAGATTTGACCATTTTGTGAATTTATTAAGGAACGGTTAAGCTCAGAAACACTTTTTCTATAATGTCAGCTAAGAAATATATTTTTGTAAGTGTTTATTTTGCTAAATTTTAAAGAAAATGCTGCGGTCCCACCCGGGCGGGTGCTCGTAGTGAAACTATTTTTTAAATCCAGCTGATTTGACAATTGCGTTCATTTATTAAGGAAAAGTTCAGCTAAGACACATCTTTGCTATAATTTTCAGCAAACAAATAATTGTTTTTACCATGTTAATCTTGTAAAGTCCTTCCGTGCTTGCTCGCTCCTGTGGCCG
Organism: Garcialebias charrua; assembly: GCA_038048925.1. NCBI lineage: Eukaryota > Metazoa > Chordata > Actinopteri > Cyprinodontiformes > Rivulidae > Garcialebias > Garcialebias charrua. The sequence goes on along the minus strand of JBBPBX010022904.1, from coordinate 18,248 downwards.
CCATTTTCAGCAGGGCAAATGACGCGCTGACGCGTCGCGTAGCGGTGACGCATAATAGATGCAACTTAAATAAAGGTGCGACATGTTTATGGATTTTTCCAATTTATTGCCAATAATTGGACAAAGCAACTTATAGAAAGGTGAGACTTATCAGGTGGAAAATACGGTAATATACGGTAATGCAACACTTGTGTGTTGACTTTAGTAACAATATTTTTTAGTACATGGTCAATAAGCAGCACTCAAAGTGGGAAGAAGAACAATAGCTGTTCACAGGTTATGAGTTCACCTACGTAACCATGGCACCCGAGCTGGGCTCAAATGCTTTGATTGCTGTTTCATGTCTAATTCAATCTGTATTATGTCAGCTTGTCAATGTAAATGAGAACTGGTTCTCAGTTGGCCTACCAGGTAAAATAAAGATGATGACAGGTTGTTGTCGTTGTTGTTGTTGTTGTTGTCTCCATCATGATAAAAGCTATGACTTTCATTTTAACATAAGCCACATTTTTTTAGTTCATCAGGTGTCTTTATTTTCTTGAATGAACTCTGTCACCTGTCTCTACCTTAGATCCATGCACTGATCACTGGACCATTTGACACACCATATGAGGGCGGCTATTTTCTTTTTCTTTTTCGCTGCCCTCCAGACTACCCAATTCATCCACCAAGGGTGAAGCTCATCACCACCGGACATAACACCGTTCGCTTCAACCCCAACTTTTACCGTAACGGCAAAGTGTGCCTTAGCATCCTGGGGTAAGTCCTTTGTGTACTTTTTAATTACCTGTAACCATTAGCCTGTTTATTTTAAAGTTCAACACCCACCATAGTAGTTCCAATTGCTCTCAAGGGGTAATCAGTCATAGAATACGATGGTTTTATGTATTTTATTTTTCTTTGTATTTATTTTTTTCTTTTGCATTCTGGCCACGCAAGTGTAAAAAACAAACAAACAAACAAAAACAAAAAAACACTTACGGAAACACTTGAGCACACAGCCAATGATTGCCGAAGGCTGATGATTTCATGCTGGTGATGGGGTACATGCTGGTGTGTACAGTGATACCTCGCCTTTCGTGAGGTTTATGTTCCAGAGACCACACGATTGGTGGAAGCCCGCAAAGTAGCGGCGTTAAATTTGTTTTATTATTTAAATAGTTAAGGCTTTATAAAACCTTCCCACACTCCTACAAACATTTCTCACTCGCTTATTAACCTTTCCTTGTAACAAATTTAGTCAAGGACCTGAAAATTCAACCAGACACAGCGCATTCAATAAGCTTTATTTTGAAAAGACTGGTGGAAGTCAATACTGTACACGTATATGGAATCTCACTGGATAGTTTGAGGGGGAAGAGGATTGCGAAAGGACTGGGAGCTTGAACAGAGTTCTGAGAAAAAAATCCACTAACCATCTTTTAGAGCTCTGCTTGTGGGACTTGATCCAGTGGTTAAACTCATTTCTCCAGGTAAAGTACCAGTATTGGGGCGGATGGAGAGAGTAGTGACATCACTGTGAGAGAAGAGTTCTGAGTTGGGTTGTTGCTTAGTTTGGATCCGTCCAGAACTCAGTGCAGTGTTTCCCCTAGATAACTTGCCATAGTGGGGTGCTCTTCTCTTCTTCTTCTGTGATTTTTGTCCGGGGGTGGGGGCGGGCGGACAGACAAACAGAGACACGTCCTGAGCTGCGCAGCACTTATACTGACAGAGACAAAGCCGCGCGCTGTTTGCACCAACAGTTTTACAGTTTTGGAGCAGGGCAGAGGAGAGAGACAAACCTCTCAGCCACGCGCTGCCTGTACAGAGTTTTTTTATTTTTTGGGTGGGGGAGGGTGAGACAGACAAACATGAGCTGTTTGTACAGACAGTTTTAGTGTGTGTGTGGGGGGGGTGTCAGCGTGAGTGTTCAGCATGAGGGAAGAGGCTGCATTTAGGTTTTTAGCTAGTGCACCTGCATTATGAGCTAGTTTAGCATTATATCAGTGCTGACAGGTGGAGTGTGTGTGTGTGTGTGTGTGTGGGGGGTCGGTTGACGGGGCGCTTGGTTCTGTTGACGGGGCGGTGCGCCCCGCCTATATAATGGTAGGGGAAACACTGCAGTGGGTCAGTCAGAGAACAGGCAAGAGTCATGCACAAGAGGATGGGCTTCAAACTAATCTGAGGTTCAGGCAATACTGGAGATCAGGGTACAGAAAAAAGGTAAATGTCCAGAAGTCTGTCTAGAAGTCAGAAACTTGGCAGGTGTCTGACAGAAGCAAAGCGAAACTGGAAAATACATGGCACAGAAACTTGGTCAGGATGAGGGAATCAGTCAGGAGCATGAGATAATTGTTGGACATTTACTTGCACACGGCTTCCAATGATCTTGTGCTGGATAGAGAACAGATGGGTGCTTGGCCACCAAATGAGAAGAATATGCTGATTATAGCATGGAGCAGGTGGGCGTGGTGAACAGATAGACAAGAATTATGACATTCCCACTCTCATATAAACACTTCATATTCTCTTTAACACTTTGGCGATGGCCATGAAGATGATGACGATGAGAGGAATGTACAGTACTGCACAGCACATACAGTAACACAATATAAAAAGACGGGTTTAAAAAACCTGCAATATAGTGAAGCCGCAAGAAGTGAACAACAATATAGCAAGGGACGACTGTATTCCAGATGGAGGCCTTGCTGCTAGCAAGGACTATTTCAGTGGATAAAGTTGAAGTGATTTAGAAAATGTCTGACTTATCTGCAAGCGATGAAGAATAAAGTAGAAGTGTTCAGTGTGAAATTATTGCTAAACAAAGAGGGCCCACTCCACACGTATATGAACCAAAAAACATGCTTGTTAGGCTGATTGGTGACTCTAAATTGACCCTAGGTGTGAGTGTGAGAGTGGATGGTTGTTTGGTGTGAGTGAGACAGGTCCCTCTTGTAAATGAGTCCCCGTGACTCAACAAGGCTAGCCTGTATAAATAAAGGTTGAAAAAACCACCACAGAGGCAAAATGAGGCAATTCCATTAGAAGGCTCATCGGTAGAGGAAGGACCTTCCCAGCTTGTAAACATGGACTGGTACATGCTAGTGTTAACAATAGAATGAGCATTCTATTAAAAATAGCCTGTTTATAAGGATAATTGGCTATTAACTCTCTGGAGATGATGGACACACTGGCTTGTCCAGATTACATGTTGAATTTCAGTCAGCGTAGCAGTGAAGATGCAGACTTTTCTGAGACGGCAAAAGTTGAATTGGGTTTGTTTGGTGGTGATGTCGTTGAATGACATGACAGATGACATTGGTGATGGAGCCACATAGTCAGAACCTTCTCAGATAAGAGGGAAGCGCAAAGGTAGTGATGGAGGACAAAAATGGATACTGATGACAGAGTGATGACTTTGATGTGGAAGTAGAAGATCCATTGTTTGTTTTAGAAGAGGAAAGAGAAGAGTGCACAGAGCACAACTCTGAAGTCTGTGCAGAGGGTGGTATGGTGTGGCACACCTGTCCAGATCTTTGCTGTCTGGGTCAACAAACCCAAGCATCAGTTCTGAGTTCTAGAGAACAGAGTTTTTTTTAATTGTTCTAAAACGACCGCAACCCTAAACTGACCTTTGCAGCTTCATCCATCTAATTACTTATTCCTACTCTCGCTGCATCTCTATCACCCACCAAACTCCCTTCAACTTGCGCATGTTTTTCTTCTCCTTCCTGTTAGATTTTTTGGTGCTTGACAAATAACTTCAGGCCACAGGTGGAAATAAGGTGGGGGCTTGTTTGTCAGTTCGTCGGTGGTGATGGTGGATGGAGGTGTTTTCCTCGCTGCTGTCTCCCACTTCAACAAGCTTCAAATATGACAATAATTTTCATAAAAAGAGGAAGCGTGAATTATTTATCATAGGTCTGGTTTTATTTTTCCTAAAATCACAGTTTAAAGTCTGGTTTATAATTTCAACTTTAAAAAAAAAATATATATATATATATATATATTTATTTTTTACTTTTGACACAAATCCAAATTATTAAGTGTGTTACCTGCAAAACTTTCTATTTCCTTACAGCTGTCTGTGTTTTCTCAGGTCTGTCTGTGTCAGATTCTTCAAGTTTCCCAGTTCCTTTGCACAGTGGATCTGCCTGAATACAGGGAACCCTCGACTTACGGCAACTTGGACTTACGAACGCACTGTAAAAAAAAAAAATGATTTTTTTATTTTTTTTATAAATGAATACATGTACAGTACTGTACAGTCACCAAGCACTTAGCCTATCCTAACAGTTTTTAAAGATGAAGGAGTGAGTTGAATTGTCTCCCTTGCACATAAAGTGAAAGTAGCTCCCTTTATGTGAATGGAGCCTGCTGGAGAGGAGGGAGACAATTCAACTGACTCCTTAACTGTGTTAGGATTGGCTAAGTGCTTGGTGACTGTACATGTACATGTATTCATTTATTTAAAAAATTATTATTTTTTTTTACTATATGATCCGACTTACGTTTTTTTTGACATACGAACAGTCCTTAGGGCCGGAACTCGTTCGTAAGTCGAGGGTTCCCTGTAGTTGGCAAAGCATCTTTCCTCAGTCTGGTGGTATTAAATCCAAACCCCTGTATCATTGCTTATTTGTAATCCTCTGGTTGGAAATTCTTGGACAACAGAACACCGTTTGGCGATGGTGCTATAAAGTCTGCCCGTGTGTCTTTGACAAACTTAACCCATTTCTTCCAAATTTTTTTGATTTTCAGGAATAAATGGATTCTAACTCCCTCCTTGACTGTATTCCTACAGAACTGTGCAACACCCCAATTCAGGATTGTTGTTCCTGTCACAAATAGTATTGCCAGAAATTAGAAGGAAACAATTGACCATATTGATGTGCAATAGAAATCTGTCTGTCTCAGCTGATGTGGACCCTGAGATGACCTCACACCACAAATATGGTAGTTCAAGTTATGTTTATTTGTCATATGCAGGTTAACGGTACAATGGATTAATTCAGTTCAGGATGAGAAGAACTGATTTGACTCACTGAAAACAAAGAACAAACGAACAAGAAAATACCAAAGCATGCAATAAGGGTACAAAATAAAGTACCAAAAAGTGAAAAAGTGCATATAATATTTACAAGGTCTTAAAGAGAAATAGTAAACAACAACATACCGTAGAATATAACGGTGCAAGTTGGATGAATTTGTATGAATAAGTATTTCAAGGTAGTAATATAAGCTTAAATGCACATGGTGCAATGCAATGCAAATGGTAGTGAAGGGCTGTTTCCAAGCTTGTGATAAACAGTTTGAAATATACCCTGATGCATGCTCAATAATCCAGGTAGAAAAATCTAAAAAAAAGCTGTCTGGTCCTCTGGACATTCAAAAAAACAAACAACATGGATTGTTGTTTATCCACCTGGACAAGCTTGAAATATAATAAAATCAAAATTTTTAAAACAAGTTTGCATTACTTTTCAACATTTGCCACAGAACCTAGGTACTGTATTTGTCTTATCATATATTGCTGGATATGTAATATGAAAAAATGGTGGGTGTTGGACTTTATAAATTTCTGCCCTGAAGCTGATTACACTGGGTCATAAGGTAGAAGCAAGCCAGGCCATTAACCTCTGTGTGTCTTTGTGCAGGACATGGACTGGCCCAGCATGGAGTCCAGCCCAGAGTATCTCATCTGTCCTTATATCCATTCAGTCTCTGATGACGGAGAACCCTTATCATAATGAACCGGGCTTTGAACAGGTATTTATTTTAGTTGAGGCAAAACCAATTGTTCAGTTTTATATTTTTGTTCACCCATATAGTTCCAGTGCTAAACTAGAGCCAGAGCTTGCTTGTTATGTTTTATTTTTTGTTCTAAGTGCATTGTATTGAATGTTTTTTTAAATCTTAATGGCATGAACCACCACCAACCACCAGCATCGATAAGCCCAGACTGTTTTTGTGTTTGCTGGGTCAGATTAAACATCTGCTTTTGTCAGAGGTTGGGAGTGGTTTCACGTAGAGCCCTAAACCAGTGAAAATGCTGCGGGTACTGTGTTTAAAAACTCCAACTTAGTTTTGCTTTAAATTTGTTTAAGGCTGGGCAATGAAAACACAAAGCTTCATTCATTATAACACATCAAATTAGCAGTGGAATAAAACAGGTTTTTTGCCTCTCATCATCCCTCTATTTGTTTTAATATTGTCAACTGTGCAGGGAGTGATTGTCAGTGCACTACACAGAGCTGTTTTCAACTGATTTGATAAATGTTTGCTGTTCTGAGAGAGTTTCAGCTGCATCCCAGCATCGGTTTAGGGGCATCAGAAGGACTGCAGCCCTGGCTGCAGCTGGCCTGCATCTGATGCAAAAGCTCAGATGTGAGAGGAGTTTGGATAGAGTCTCTTCATTAGCTCCAACGAGATTCTGGCAAACCATCAGTTTGCTGAACCTGTGAAAGCAGCACATTACCAACACTGGATAGTGGAGGTGGAGTGCTGTTGACCTCAACCAGTGATGTAAAATACGTTCTTTCTGAGCTTGTTTGGATTTAGATTGTCAGATGAGGGCAGAAAAAATATTTTTGTAGACGATGCTGAAAACAGTCCCGAGGAAAGGTCAGAACTACGAATCTTTTTCACCATTTAAACAGCGAAGTGGAGCATGAACCGTGAAACGGCAGAACCGAGTGTTTTTACAACCTCCTGTTTCCTTAAAACAAACCACGGGTCCGAGCTCATATAGCCGTGCTGAACTTTATGAGAGGAGCAGAGAGAGGCGGAGACATTAATAAATCAGCAGTTTATCATAACGCTAAAGATACGGTCCTTAGGGGCTAACAAGATGGCTAACACTTTTATTTAGTTGTTTTAGGAAACTACACCTGCACTTTAGTTTTTGTGGTGGATTTTGTTGATCTATATTTTGTGCAGACTTTTTCAATCTAAATAACAGATCGTTTTTATTTTTATACTTGGGAGACTGAAAACTTTACTAAATAAAGTAATTTCAGTAAAATGACCCCTTGTTGTTTTTTTAAATTTTATATAATACTGCAAAGCAACATGTTAAGTCAATTTTGTCAAATAAATAAATTTGATTTCCGTTTATTTTTGTTATATCACAAAATTTATCGTTATCGTGATAATGCTCTGAAATATCACAATATAATTTTTGAGCCATATCGCCCACCCCTACCCTGCACCTCACACAGTGATTGCTGGACATGGGCACCAGAACCCTCGTGACCCAAAATGGAAGAAGCGGGTAAAAGATAATGGGTGGATGGATGGATGAATGATTATTTCCCGGGCAAGTTTTTTTTTATCTGTATTATCGTGATTGATATGATATGACCCAGCCCTAACGGGTGGGGCCACATGCGCATTTAAAACCACATCAAAAGCCCAAGCCTGACCTGGCCCGCCCATAAAGCACATAATTTTGGATGCGAACACGGGCCAGAAATCACAACTCTAATCCCAGGAACAACCTCAGAGATCTCTGTCCAGAAGAGCACAGTCCTAGGAAAAGTTAAGATACTGTGCAGAACCTTTAAGCTTGCTGGCCACTGGCAGAGAAATACACTGCCTGGCCAAAAAAAAAAGTTGCCACCAAAGAAAGAAGCCTCACCAATATTTCACTGGACCACCTTTAGCTTTGATTACAGCATGCATTCACTGTGGCATTGTTTCGATAAGTTTCTGCAATGTCACAAGATCCATTTGCATCCAGTGTTGCATTACCGTATTTTCCGGACTAGAATTGGCTCAGATATGACCGTTTTTCCATTTGGGCAAAAATGGTGCAGTACCACCTTTGTCTGCTAGGGTACACCAACTGTTCCCACCTCATGTGTCCGACGAGAGCCTCCTCTGGTTGGATTCACTCTGTCGCAGCCCGGCCTCCTGCTTTGGAGGTATGAACTAGCTACTTCGCTGTTAGCTCATGCCGGTTACCCACTGCACAACTCGAAACGCGCCTGCCGTCCCCTTTTGGCCGCTGGTCACGGTCCCACTGAACCACTGAACACCGTCTGATGACGTACACTAGGGGGCAGCAGAGGGAGGGGTCTCTGGCTTGTTTTCCGGGTTCAGTTGTTGTTTTAACTGCACCTCCGACGGTCTTCGATGAGATTAAAACTTTTTTTTATGTTTGGGGTGATCTACACTGGAGAGGACAGCAGCCTGTCAGCAGCAACTGTAAAAATGCCACGTTTATTACCGGAGTTTGGTTCCAATTCCTGGAGGCTCGATCCGGTGAGTTTAAAAAGTCCGAAAAAAGTCCCGTTGTGGTTGTGTAATCAGATAGCGAGGCTCTCCCGACTGTTTGCCGGATGCGTCGAGCCGCCAGAGATCAACATTTGGGACGTCTGCGGCTCGACGGCGACGCGCGCGTGCGTGTACAGGCTGCCCCCGCGCCGCTTCGATCACTTGAATCGCGCCGCTTCCTTGTTCGCCGTGACTCCACGCGTCTCCTCCATAAACTTTGAATGTAAACCGGCCGCTTCGGCCGCTCGACAAAGGGGGCAGTGGGTACTAGGCATCAGGATAAAGTGAAGTAAGAAAAATATGACACTTGTCACAATCTTGGTCCTCATGGGCTACCATCCTGCATGTTTTTTGTTGTTCCTTAACTCTTCAGCATGTCTTCAAGTTCTGCAGAAGTCTATTAAACACAACCGTCATTCAAATTAGGCACATCAAAGCAGATACACTTCTAAAACATGCAGGATAGTGGCCCTTGAGGACCAAGATTGGCCACCCCTGAATGAGGTCCAACACAAAAGTATTTTTTTTAGTTCAAATTGATTGGTAAGTTCTCAGTCTGATACAGGTAGGTAAATGAACAAGAGTTGAGGGAATCACTTCAACCATTGACTGACCTGTTCTATTGCGTGGCTGGTATGGACTGTCTTCAGCTGTTTACATTCAATCTTTAAAAGCAGTGAATGGTTGTGAAAAAGCATTATAAATGTTGAATATGAGATATCATATCTTGACTAGGGCAGCACAGTGGTACAATTGTTAGAGCTGTTGCCTCTCAACCAAAAGGTTTCCAGTTGAAATCCCAACTATTTTGGGTGGAGTTTGCATGTTCTCTCCGTGCATGCGTAGGTTTTCTGCAGGTACTTCAGTTTCCTCCCACAGACCAAAAATATTCATATTAGGCTAATTGGTAACGCTAAATTGTCCCTAGGTGTGTGAGAGAGAGTGAATATTTATTTGTCTTGTTTGTCTCTATGTTACGGTGGAGATGTAAATGAACAATATTTGAAAAAAAACTGAATTGCATTTGAACAAAATTAAATTACATTGAGCCAAAGCGGAAGTGGCCAAAGATGAAGATGCCGGAATTACATTTCAAATGTACAAAGTAATTCAGTTTTTCCAAATGTGATTCCATCCACTTCTGCTTTGGATTAATGTAATTCCATTTTTTTTCAAACGTTATTCATTTACACCCCAGGGCCACCGTACTATGTGTCCCTGCGATAGACTTGTGACCTGTCCAGGGTGTACCCCACCTCTCGCACAATGATAAATGAACATGGACACCAGTGACCCCCGCGACCCAAAAAGGAAAGAAGCAGGTAAAAAGATAATGGATGGATAGCTTGACTATTTGTTTAAACAAAGGTTACCATTAGAATACATATGATATCTGAGTATTCAGCTAACTGCAGTGTAATCAAATCTGATCCATGTTTTTTTTTACTACTCAGCAACAAATACATCAATCTGAAAGGTTCTGATTCATTCTGGACTTAGTAGCAAAAATAATTTAAAAATAGTCGTTCTTTTAGTTGCAATTAGGCCAAGTAGTCAAGTCACTGTGTGTTATTTTGTTCTTTAAAGGCTGGTAGCTCACCAGGCTTACAGGATTTTCACATCCTTGACAAAACCTGGTTTTATCAGACCGCAACGTTACATTTGGATTTTTGTGGCCGCAAATACTTAAAAAAAACGTCCAACCCACAGCACAACCATTGCAATGACAAAATCACATTTGACACTTAAATGCGGCTATCAACTCTGAAATGTGTGTTTTTGATTTGTTATGCCTTTGATGCTCTAAAGTGCAACACAGTGACAAGAAAAGTACATGCATATTACTGCCCTACATTTTTTTTGTCTTTCATCATTCACTACCTTTATCTGCAAATTTCAAAATGGGCCAAGTGCCAGTGTGACATAATGCATCACTGGTGACATTATCAGAAAATGAATGTCTGAAACAAAAGAGACGGTAGAACAGAAAGAGAAACGCTGATGAGCAGGTGAATGACAGAGATTCTAAGGCAATAAGAAGGAAACCCTTGAACGGCGGGTGGACGTTGAGTGATAAAGTATTCGTAATGATAGAAGAGGAACAGGAAGAGCGTCCGCCACCCTTCTATCTCACTTGTCATCTTGTCTGCACCATTTATTTCCCCCAGTTTCTTTTTTCTGTGACATTGCCCTCATCCGTCACGCTCTCCATCTCCACCTCGCTCTTTTTAACGTTCTCCCACTTAACCCGGCAGGAAGATTATCAGTCTCTGCTTACCCTTCCTGCTTTCCTTATTCATTATTTAACCACTTACAATAGATTTCTTTTTTCCATTCGTCTTTCCCAGATTCTCCGTCCCTTATTCACATTACTCCATCTCATCTATTCTGTTTCCAGCTTTTTCTAAGCTGTATTCACTACAGTCCGTCTAATCTTCCTCATTTACTGGAAAGATCCTTTAGTTAATTAAGTTTTACTAAATAGAAACCTCCATTTTCTCACAAATGTCTGCCTCTTTCTGTTATCCAAACTAAACAATTTATTGTACGCTTTGAGTTCTAATTATTTTCATAGTCAACTCGATTTTTGTTCTTTCCTTTTACAGTAAATTCTTTTTTTTTCTTTTTACCTAATGAAGTAGTCAATTCTAAGTTGTCATTTGTTTAAATATGTATGAAAGTAGCACTATTAATCAGAATTATTTCTAGGACAAATCACCAGCACAAAGATGCATAAGGCAATCATCCATGCAACACACAGCTTAATAAAAACTTTTAGATACATGGATGCACAGTACTCTGCAAAAGTTTTACACTCTTCATAAATTCTTGATACTTTGTGTCCAAAGAGGCTGACTTTTCTTTCAATATTTTATTATTGTCTACTACTGCCCTTCTGAAGGTCTGAACTTTTTTTTCTTGACTTTAGCTGCTTTTTCCACTGATGTTCTGTTCAGTCCTTGCACTTGGCCATGACAGCATATTGTGCAGAGTGAGCTTAAAAAGAAAAGTGGAGGACAAAAATCACACTAAGTGTCGGTCCGACAAAAAGTTCTGGAGCAGATGGACAGTACCTGACTGCCACATCTTTAGAAAAAAAAATCTAAGAGAGATCAGAACCTGAGAAATGCATCATCCTTTAGTAGATCATCTACTGTAGTCCAAGTTTTCAGCGAATAGCTCTTTAGGTATCAGATTGTAGGTATTAAAATACATTTTTATTTCCATCAGACTGTGATGTATGAAGTTATTTGTAAAATCAACTCAAGAAATGATTCTGGTAATGTGTCTACAGTAAATTTCCAACCAGGGATTAATAAAATATCCGTCCGTCCGTCCATAGATCCAGTTTTTTTTTTAAATAAAATTTTTGTTTACTTCTAACCTACAAAGCCCTCAACAACCTAGCTCCATCCTATATTCAATATCTTATTGTCCCATATTCTCCTAACAGAGCACATCGCTCTCAGACTGCAGGTTTACTCATGGTTCCTGGAGTTTCCAAAAGCAGAATGGGAGTAAGATCTTTCAGTTATCAGGCTCCTCTCTTGTGGAACCAACTTCCAGTTTCTGTCCGTGTGGCTGACACATTGTCCAGTTTTAAGACTGGATTTATTACTACTGTTTTCATTCAATACTACTGTTTACATTTATTACTACTGTTTACATTCAATACTACTGTTTACATTTATTACTACTGTTTACATTTACACTATTTT
>JBBPBX010022903.1:26894-41005 GCA_038048925.1 Garcialebias charrua | reverse complement strand
ACAACAACCTGGAGCTCAACGCCCAGAAGACAGTGGAGATGATTGTGGACTTCAGGAAAGACAGAGCCCCTCTGCCCCCCATCACCTTTAACAACACCCCCATCATCATTGGGGACTGCTACCGGTTCCTCGGCACCACCATCACCCAGGACCTCAAGTGGGAGCCAACCATCAGCTCCCTCATCAAAAAGGCTCAGCAGAGGATGTACTTCCTGCGACAGCTGAGGAAGGCCAAGCTGCCGGCCAAGCTGATGGTGCAGTTCTACACGGCCATCATCGAGTCCATTCTCAGCGCGTCCATCACAGTGTGGTACGCAGGGGCCACTGTCAGGGACAGACACAGACTGCAGCGCATTGTGCGCTCTGCTGAGAAGGTAATCGGCTGTAGTCTCCCATCTCTCCATGACCTGTACGTCTCCAGGACTGTGAGGCGAGCAGGTCGGATCACAGCTGACCCTTCTCACCCTGCATACGGTCTGTTCGAACCACTCCCCTCAGGCAGGAGGCTTCGGTCAATTGGGACCAGAACCTCCCGCCATAAAAACAGTTTCTTCCCCTCTGCTGTCAGACTCTTGAACACTCATAACCATGCTACCTCATAACTTGCCTTGGTCGCTGTATTTTGTATTTGTTCTTTGTATTTTGATTGGGAATCACTGTATCACTGTATTTTGATTGCACCACTCTAATTGCGCTGTTTCTTAGTAGTTTTTGTTCACTGAATATTGTATTGATTGTATTGATGTTTTATGGTTTATGTTTTTTGTGTCTTATGTTTTTATATTTTATGCACCGTTATGCCGAAGCAAATTCCTAGTCTGTGAATCCTGTTCATTGACAATGGCGATAATAAACTGAATCTGAATCTGAATCTGAAAAGTGAAGATGAGGATCTAACTTTTTTTAAATGGTGATGACCTAGAGTTGTATTCGGGCCTAAAAATTCGGACCCGGCTCAAGCCCATAGGCATTTTTTCCAAACCCGACCCGACTAATTAATTGTAACTACAGGCCCGAATCCCAGCACAAAAACTTTTTTTTTTTAATTACCAGTAAGCTTTTACTGCTTTTGTAAGAAAACCAGTGTGACATGATAGTTTTAAAACTTATTATATACAAAGAAAGGAAGATGTAAGATTTCTTGTTCATTAAAGGTGCAGTCTGCAGTTTCTGTAGTGCAGTCTGTAAGTTTTCTAAAAATATATTTTTAACATATTTCTTCACTTTGTCACTATCTCCTGACAGACTGATGTTAGACAAAGTAATCTCTGAAAAAAACTATAGTCCCCTTGCTTCTCCAGGTGGTAAATAAGCATTTCTAAAAAGCCACAGTGACCCGCCGTTAACCAGCCAATAAAAACAGAGCTTCTCACTTCTCACGCTCCTAACCCACGCCCCCCCCCCCCTGTCCCAGCCCCCGCGGCCGCGCAGGTTCTCGTTCAAAGGATTGCAAAGCGATGCAAAACTGTTTTGTATGTGACACAAATGTATTAAATTCCCCTTCTTCATCCCTGATCTGGACTTTTCTTTTGTTTTTTTTTGCCAAAAGTCAAGTGATCGCTTCCTCCTCCACTGACTCCATGACTGAAATGAGGAAATGGATGAATTTGTCACGAGCGAATTAAACTCGGGTTCAACGTGGCTGCGCGAGGCTCAGCAGATTTCCTGGTGTTCTGGTGTGCTGGACCAGCGCTCCATGTTTTTATTTTATTTTTTAGAACGTTTTATTAACATATAATCACAGAACTTTGCAGCAGCTGCCACAGGACATGTAGTGGAGGCGGAGCATTCAGAGGCTGCAGCGAGAGCAAGGGGGAGCAGAGCCATATATGGCTCTGAGTGGGGAGGGACCAGAATGCTTTCCCTGTTGAAAATTTTTCTAAGTGCTGTGTTCTACAAAAACTGCAGAGTGCACCTTTAACAAGTCACTATATGGATATTAACATACAAAATGGATAGCCTAAAAAATCAACTCTAAAGTTAGGTTATTATACTGATGAACAAAATATTTTTAAAGCTAAATTATTTGAAAAAATATAGAACAATGCTCTAAAAAAAAAAGCTAAGTCTGGTCCTCTGGACATTCAAAAAACAAACCAAAACTAAGCAAAAAAACTGTAGAAACGTTTCGTCTTTCGTCCGAAAGACTTCCTCAGTCTGAGAAGCTGTATTCAGATCAGTCTTATAAATAGCCTCTCACAGTGGATCAACCAGTTTGCTGATGACAGCTGAAACCAGCTGCTCACATGATCAAGGAGGACCATCAGCCTGACGATGGATCGTTAACACCCTGATGGTTGTTTGCTATTCACAGAGGGCTGAGTGATACTAGTGTAGCCGGGGCGGGTGTGGGTTAAAATTAAGGTGAGGGTTGAAAGTTTAAACTATACTATTTTAAATAATAAAATTGGTTAAAATTACTTTCACCCAAACAGTTACCTTTGAGGCACACGGTGTTGCAGCTGAGGCAGGAGACACTTCACACCAACAACAATAACTTGCAATTATTTGTTTAATAAAAAAATCCTAAATTTAAAATACACAGTTAAAAAGGCAGTTATAACTCCAGGCAACAATAAAAGTGTTATTAAATACAATATTCTAAAAACAAAAGGAAAACCTCATAGGCAAATCGTCCACCGCCTGGGAGATGTTCTGTTAATCAGGCCGCAGCTGTCCAAAGAGTCCTGGAAGAACTACAGCGTCACATGAAACGCCACTCACGCCGGCACCAGGACGATTAGTCCGGGCTGAACCTCAGTCGGCCTCGATCAGCCACGCAGGACGTACAGCCAGCCCTACGCCGGCCGGAACAGCGGGCATCAAACCAGCGCCAGGACGACAAGACGACAGCCCACGGACCAGCCAGGTGAAACGCCAGTCAGGACGACCCGCACCGCAGGTAAACAAACGGTCAAGGACAAACAGCAGCAGCATCGCTGTGAGACGATAGGTCAGCAATATATGTCCACCGCTGTGAGACGATAGATCAGCGATATAGCTTCCTTAGACGCACTATCAGAGCGTGCATGTATTTACACCTGGCGTGCCACGCCACAAACGCTACCGTCTGAACCGGAAGAAGAATCATGAGGTCAGCCAATGAGGGAGGGTCCTTTATACACAGGCAGCCAGCACTAGACCCAATCACATCTCAGCACTTATGGTGCGTTCAAGGCCTACGGGGCACATTGCCACATCCACCCCCCCAAACTGCATCGACGCCCCGACGATGATCTAATTTAACACCAGGGTCGAAATACAGCGGTCATGGTCTTAGATGAAGGTGTTTGTCTTACTGCTGGCCTTGGGAGATGATGGGGGTTATGATGCTGGCCAGCAGTTGATCGTGTTGATTTACGCACAGACACCTCACTGGAACCAGACTCTGCTGCTGGTACAACTGGTAGTGAGGTAGGTTGATTCACGGTCACGCCAGAAGGAGCCACGGCAAGTCCTGAAACCCCAGGAACAGCATCAAAAACAACAGCAGCAGGCGGGGCAGGTGGTACCTGCTCCCGAGGACTTGGCCTCAAGAACAAATCATCCTCTAAAAACTCGTCATCTGGACCAGAGCAATGCCCAAAAGATGCTCCGTCATCTGAACCAGAGCCATGCTCAGCAGATGCACCCTCAACAGAAACTGGATTAGGTACATCAGCACCAATCCAGGCCTTTAGCAATGAGCGATGCACCCTTCTTAACCTGGCCGGTTCATGAACTGGTGCCACTGAATACACTACACCACCCTCTCTTGGGACTTGCTTAACTATATGAGTCACTGAACTCCACAAATCTTGAGTTTTCTTACGACCCCTCGTCCCCAAGTTTCGGATCAACACAAGCTGGCCCTCCTGAAGAGGAGTTTCTGTGATGTTCATATCATGATGAGCTTTTCTGCGTTCTGCAGAAGCCCTCAATTTTTGTCTAGCACCCTCAAATGCTATTTGCAAACGAGTCTGATGTTCTTCGACCCACTCATGAATGGTTCCTGCAACAGGTTTTTGAACTCTTCCCAACAGAAAATCTACTGGAAGGAGTGGTTCTTGGCCGAATATTAAGAAAAATGGTGACTCGCCCGTTGATTGGTGAGGAGTGGTGTTATAAGCATAAAGCAACTGGGGCAAGCAAGCACTCCAGTCTCGTTTCCGGGACGGGGGCAAGGTTCTCAACAAATTGTGAAGCGTCCTATTGAAACGTTCACATTGCCCATTACCAGCTGGATGGTAAGGCGTGGTACGAGATTTAGTGATACCATACAGGCTACAAAGCTGTTGGATCAGAGTGCTTTCAAAATTGCGGCCCTGGTCTGAATGGATGCGTGCTGGTACTCCAAATTTTGAAAACCACTCCGTAACCAAGACCTGTGCCACCGTAGAGGCGCGCTGATCTCTAGTTGGGATAGCCAACGTGTATTTGGAAAAAACATCAGTCATCACCAATACACTCTCTAACCCCGAGGAAGTTGGTTCCAACAACGTAAAGTCAATTGCCAAAATGTCATTTGGTTTTGATGCAAGCAAATGACCCATAAAGCCCCGAGCAGGTGGCTGGCTATCCTTGGCAATCTGGCACCGCTCACAGGCCTTGCACCAACCTGCCACCTCTTGTGACATACCCGGCCAATAACAGCGAGATCTTAGCAACGCCAAGGTCCGTTCCACCCCCTGGTGCCCATGCTCCTGATGAACCTGGGTCAAAATGTCCTTAGTCAGGACTTTTGGCAAGAGAAGTTGATACACTTCCCCACCGCCATCTGGGCGAAATATTCGCCGATACATTAAACCATCCAATTCGGCCAAGCGGTCCCATTGGTTGACCAATGCAAGGGCAGATTGTGAAAGCCCTTGCCGCTCCTCACGATTTGGCCGCTCCTTCCTTTGCCAGAAGACAAGGACCTCTTGAAGGACCGGGTCAGCCTGCTGGAGAGCACAGAGATCATCAGGGGAAAGAGAGGGAAAGACAGTTACAGAGGACTGGATGGCTGATGTTTGCTCACTCTGCACAGCTAGCTGCAGTGGCTGAGGCACGGTAGTACCTGAACCCAATGAAGTCACTTCCAGTGGAGCTGGCCAAGGCCGGCGAGAAAGAGCGTCAGCATTTTGATTAGATTTAGCAGGTCGATACTTCAACTCAAAGTTAAAGGAAGCAAGCTGGGCTGCCCAACGCTGCTCCACTGCTCCAAGCTTAGCCGTATCCAAATGGCTCAGAGGATTATTGTCGGTATAAACAATACACCGATGACCCAAAAGATAATCTCTAAATTTTTCTGTCATGGCCCATTTCAGGCCCAACAGCTCCAATTTCATTGAGCTGTAATTTGACATGTTTCGCTCGCTAGGTCTTAACCCGCGGCTAGCGAAAGCAATGGGTCTTATCCTCCCCTCCTGTTCCTGAGACAAGACTGCTCCCAAACCACAATGGCTTGCATCCACCTCCAAAACAAAAGGGAGGGAGAAATCGGCATAAGCAAGGACCGGGGCAGACGTGAGCTTGGTCTTGATAGCCTCAAAACTCTGTTGGCACTCCTCAGTCCAAGCTCCAGCAATACTCTGGGCACCTTTCTTTTTAGACATTTTACCAGCTAGCTCTGCAGCTCTACGATGCAAGGGGGCAGCCATCTTAGCAAAACCTTCCACAAACCTTCGGTAATAGCTAGCGAATCCTAAAAAGGAACGCAACTCAGTGGCTGTGGTGGGTACAGGCCAATTTGCTACCACCTCAATTTTAGCGGGGTCAGTGGCTACTCCCTGGTCAGAAATTACATGGCCCAGGTAGTGCACCTCCCGCTGGAAAAAATGGCACTTACTGAGCTTAGCTTTAAGGCCCTCCTTTTGAAGCCGTCCCAACACCACATCCAACCTCTCCAGATGCTGCTGTACAGAGGATGAAAACACAACAATGTCATCTAAATACAGCAAAAGAGATTGGCATTGCTGGTCACCAAAAATGCGCTGCATCAAACGCTGAAACGTACTCGGGGCATTGCATAGGCCAAAGGGCATACGATTCCACTCGAAGAGCCCACGGTGTACAAAAGGCAGTGGGGCATTGCATAGGCCAAAGGGCATACGATTCCACTCGAAGAGCCCAAACGGTGTACAAAAGGCAGTTTTATGGCGATCTCCTACTGTGACAGGAACCTGATTATAACCACTGGCCAAATCCATCGTGGAAAACCATTGGGCCCCTGTCAAAGCATCAAGAGACTCTTCAATACGCGGGAGTGGAAAAGCGTCCTTCCTTGTCTTGATGTTAAGTTGACGATAATCAACACAGAGCCTAAGGCTGCCATCCTTTTTACGAACAAGCACAATTGGTGACGCATAAGGGCTGGAGCTTTCACTGATGACATTTGCTGCCAAAAGCTGGTTTATGTGCTCCTTCACAAGTTCATATTCTGATGGAGGGATTCGACGGTAACGCTGCCGAACGGGAATGTCATCAAGAAGGGGAATGTCATGGCTGATCAGGTTGGTGCAACCCAAATCCTGATCATTAGTAGCAAACACGGAAGTGTATTTACCCAACAATGCTCGTACTTGACCCTGTTCCTCTGCAGACAAAGATGTTAAATCAATTTCCTCTACCCTTTCCACGATAGGAGCAGCAACTGTTTGGGAAGATACATTTGCAAGAAATGGAACTTCAGTCACACCTGCTGGAAGACTCACCACCCCAACACTATTTAAAGTTCCCACAGTGGTACGAGGGTAAAGCAACACATCTGTGTTGCCCACATTTGTCACTGGGATATAAGCAGTCCCCCGAACAACTTGAACTAGAGCAGGAGATGCTAACAACCCCACTGGTAAACCAGACTCAGAGGGTTCAAACAAGACAGGGGTGCCTGAGTATTTCTCACAGCAAGTGGTAGGCACAATTTTCATTGCACCTCCTGGAATGCGGCAGGCCTTCCTGCCTTGCACCCTAACCTTACCAGGCTGTTCAGGAGTGTGCTGCATTTCAGCTGCATGACATTTTTGTAGGGCATGAACCAGAGGTTTGGGAGATGACACCACAGGGGTAGCATTGAATAAAGCATCACCATGCTGTCCAAACAGCTCTTGATAATACTTATTTATGATGTTCATCCCCAATACACCAGGAACTGAAACTAACCCACCATCAGGAGGATTTTTCACCACCAACACCCCACAATGGGGCACCAACTTGCCACACAGTTCAATAGACACCTCCAAATAGCCGATATAAGGGATAGGGAGACCATTGGCTGCTTTTAGCTGTAGCCAGTGGCAGGCTTTCAACCGCTCTTCTCCCCAGGGCTTGAAGAGTTCAGAAAAGAAACCCTCTGTAATTGTGGACACCATTGAACCTGTATCAACCAGGCAAGGCACCTTCACTCCAGCCATATTCACAACAATATGTGGACAAGAAGCAATTAGTTGAGGTGCATC
Source organism: Garcialebias charrua (assembly GCA_038048925.1). Lineage (NCBI taxonomy): Eukaryota > Metazoa > Chordata > Actinopteri > Cyprinodontiformes > Rivulidae > Garcialebias > Garcialebias charrua. The sequence goes on along the minus strand of JBBPBX010022903.1, from coordinate 33,587 downwards.
CGCTGCGCAAAAAGCATTAGTCGAGCCCATGGATACCCCACCCGAGCTGTGGCTCTGCAACTCAGTGGGTACTAGTTTTCCGGAAGCTGGCTCCCCTGACGTGACCCTGACAAAGATGGCTGACGGAAAGCAACACGTGGCCCCCCACACTCCCTAGCAATATGTCCGGGCTGTTGGCACCGTCGACATATAATGGGACCTCGACGCGGGGAGCGGCTGCGCTCTTGTGCAGTTTGGAGAAGGGCAATGCTTTGAGTAAGCAGTTTGAGCTGCTCCTGTTGTTGTTTCAAAAGTTCTTTTAGTTCATTAACCTCTGTTTGGGTGGGGCTAGCAATAGCTGGTGACCCACCCTGCACAGCAAACTGAAAACTGGGCGCCGAAGGCAGAGAAGTGCTCCGGCTCCGCATACTAGCTGGCAAACCCTTTAACTCCCACCTCATTGCCTTACCTCTAACATCAAGCAGTGTTGCTGCCGGTTTCAGACGAACATACTGTTTTAGCACACGATGGAGCGCACCATCAAGGACATATTCTACAAACTGGTCACGCAAGATAGCTTCAACATTAGGCATGTCCCTAGGGGCCTGTGCTGTTACTTTCTCCATGAGGCTCATCAAAGCCAGGGATAATTCTTGTAGTGTTTCCCCCTCGAATTGTTTTCTGGAGAAAAAGGCCTCCTGTAATGCAACATGTGACTCATTACATCCATAAAGCTCCTTGAGGATAGAAATGATCTTAGCTGGATCCTCTCGTTCCTGACTAGAACGATATCTGATCTCCTCCCTAGCCTCTCCTTCTAAATGGTCGTATATAAAAAAAGCCTGATCTACTGCTGACAAATTTTGTGCCCGCATACACGCCTGCACCTCCTCAACCCACTCGCTCACGCTAATCCCCATCCGTCCCCTAAACATAGGGTACTTACGGTCGCGTGGAACAAACATTAACCTTTCAGTTATTTGGGCCATGGGGAGTGCAGAAGCTGAAGACGGCCCAGCACTGGGGTTAGAGGTGGAGGGTGAATGCTCTGCACGCAGCTTCTCATTATCAGCACTTAATTGAGCCACCAGAGTCTTCAATTCCAGTAGCTCTTTCTCCATCACTACAGATGACAGACTCAAAAACAAATGAACTGCTGCTGTTTGTCCTTTTCACACTTTACATACAAAGAATAAAAAATTACTGCTTGATCAAAATAAAAAAAAAATTGTGAAAGAGTCCCAGCCTCAAACTGCAAGAAGTACCAGCAACGCCAAATGTAGCCGGGGCGGGTGTGGTTTAAAATTAAGGTGAAGTTTATATTATATTATTTTAAATAATAAAATTGGTTAAAATTACTTTCACCCAAAACAGTTACCCTGAGGCGCACGGTGTTGCAGCTGAGGCAGGAGACACTTCACACGAACACCAATAGATTGCACAATTATTTGTTTAATGAAAAATCCTAAATTTAAAATACACAGTTAAAATGGCAGTTATAACTCCAGGCAACAATAAAAGTGCAATTAAATACCATATTCTAAAAACAAAAGGGAAACCTCATAGGCAAATCGTCCACCGCCTGGGAGATGTTCTGTTAATCAGGCCGCAGCTGTCCAAAGAGTCCTGGAAGAACTACAGCGTCACATGAAACGCCACTCACGCCGGTACCAGGACGATTAGTCCGGGCTGAATCTCAGTTGGCCTCGATCAGCCACGCAGGACGTACAGCCAGCCCTACGCCGGCCGGAACAGCGTGCATCAAACCAGCGCCAGGACGACGAGATGACAGCCCACGGACCAGCCAGGTGAAACGCCAGTCAGGACAACCCGCACCGCAGGTAAACAAACGGTCAAGGACAAACAGCAGCAGCTAACAAAATAAATTAGAATTAAAATCTAAAAGCGTTTAAAAACAAGAGAAGAAAACTAAGGCTTTACTCACCACCGCTGTGAGACGATAGGTCAGCAATATATGTCCTTAAAAAATAAATATTAAAATTAAAATCTAAAAGCGTTTAAAAACGAAGGAAGGAAACTAGGGCTTTTACTCACCACCGCTGTGAGACGATAGATCAGCGATATAGCTTCCTTAGACGCACTATCAGAGCGTGCATGTATTTACACCTGGCGTGCCACGCCACAAACGCTACCGTCTGAACCGGAAGAAGAATCATGAGGTCAGCCAATGAGGGAGGGCCCTTATACACAGGCAGCCAGCACCAGACCCAATCACATCTCAGCACTTATGGTGCGTTCAAGGCCTACGGGGCACATTGCCACATTTACATGACTGTTGAGTTTTAAGGAAGGATCCATTATCACTCCCAGATTTGTGACTTTTTGTTTTTCGGACAGGGGTAGAGCAGAAAGGTCGATGCAGTGGTTCGAGGTTGTGTCATTGGGAAGGAACAATATAGCTTCAGACTTCTTATTGTTGAAGCTTAAGAAATTTAAAGCCATCCAGTCCCTGATGTCAGCCAGGCAGTCGAGCAGAGGTTGAATAGAGCCTGTACCATTTTGTCTTATCTGATTGGTTGCCGTGAATGTCAATCAAGGGGCGGGATGTTTTCAGTTGTCATCTGATTGATTGCCCTGCATGTCAATCAAGTAACGGGATGTTTCATTGGCTGATAATTTTTTAATGTCACGCTGTGGGGAAAAAAAAAAAATAATAATAATCTCACGCTGCGATCGACCAGTAATGCCTCCGCGATCGACCGGTCGATCGCGATCGACGTAATGAGCAGGTCTGGTCTAGGGTTTCAGGAGCGACGGCGAATATTTATTCTAGAACCCCACTCCCCCTCAACCAGATTGATCCGTCGATCATCTGGGTGCGCAACCACTGCGTGTTTTTACTCTGGGATCTGGAGTCTTGGCTGGAAACTTATAATTCTACTTTTAATTGTAACGTTCTTTTTCTTTTTACACGTATTAACCCTGGAGTCCAAACACTGAGTAAAATTTGCCTATAAAATTTCCAATCACAGATTTCGTTTAAACAGGAATCTGCTTACCTTTTTTTGTTGGAGTGACCGGTCACTGATCAGTGCTCTGGACTCCTCTGCCCCTTCCTGTCCGCGCGTGCAACCATCTCGGTAGGAACCTCCAATTGTTGACGTAAGATTCTATCCGTCCCAGAATTCGTTTTTTGGTTCACTTTGGAACAGGAAGGAGAGATACACTTACACACGACAGACGCTCATTTAAAGTTCCAAACCAGTTTAATTGATCATAAGTTAAAAGTCACAGAATACATTTGTTCTATTTCAAAAGTCATTATATTGGATTAGAATAAGTGGACAGAGAGTGAGTGACAGAGATAGAGAGACAGAAGAAGGGAGGAGGGGAGAGAGAGGGGGACAGGGAGAACATACAACCTGATCCGACCGTGGGCTTACTTCTCTGCCTTGCTGTTGGAGGATGGGAACCTTTTATACCCTTCTGTGGGGGCCCTGCCTCAGAGCCTGCCGTCCCCCCTTTATTGCCAGAAGACAGGAAATACCACTGCCTCCCCCCAGCTTGCTCGAGTGGTCTCCCCAAGTCATATATTCTACAAAGTCGTAAAACTGACAGGACAAAGAGGCGCCAGCTATATTATCATCCCCCAGCCTCACCAGAACAGAGCCAACTCCACGCATTCCTTTAGTACCACCTCTCAGGAAACCCTTACCATTCTATGAGGAAAACGTGATCATTTTGAACGCCGTGTGAAGACTCCTAGCCTGGCCCTCGCCTTCCTGCACAGCTCCGCTCAATTCTCATTTCCCTTCACTGCACAGTCTGGGACTTTACCCGCCCACAAGGATTTGTCCAGTAGATTTTTGTTCGGACCAATCAGAGAACAGAAGGGGCGGAGTTTTGGACCCTAACCCACGCCCCCACCTGTCCCAGCGCGCAGAGCCCTATAAAAGGCTCTGCCAGCGCTCAGTCAGCGAGCAGCGGCATGTTCTCATTCAAAAGATGCAAAGCGATGCAGATATGTGACACAAATTTATTAATTTCCCCTTCTTAATCCCTTATCTGGAGTTTTCTTTTGGTTTTTGGGCCAAAAGTCAAGTTATCGCTCCCTTCTCCCTCCTCCTCCTCCTCCTCTCCGCTGAGTGCCACCTGTCCCGGCGCGCAGCCAGAGCCAGCGCGCAGCCGCGTTCTCATGCAAAGCGATGCAGATATGTGACACAAATTTATTAATTTCCCCTTCTTAATCCCTTATCTGGAGTTTTCTTTTGGTTTTTTCCCCCAAAAGTTAAGTAATCGCTCCTTCTCCTCCACCCTCCTGCTGAGTAAAATGAGAGAGACAGCAGGCTCAATTCGTTGCTGTAAAATGAACACGGAAATGCCTCAGGTTGTCACGAGAAATAAACTCGGGTTTTAGTTGCTGAGCGAGTCCCATCAGATTTTCTGGTGTTTTGGTGAGCTGGACCAGCGATCCATGGTTTGATTTTATTGTATTAAAACGTTTTATAACATATGATATAAACACAGAATTTGCGCAGCAAGAGAAACGCTGCAGAGGGGGCGGAGCAGTTGTCAGTCAAGTTCAGCTGCTGAACTTCAGCAGAGGGGGGTGGCTGAGGGGAGGGAGCAGAATGGTTTCCCTGTTCAAATTATCCAATGGTTTTGTTCCTAATCAGAGGCCAACGCCTCCAGCAAGAAACGGTTTTCAATGGGAAAATTCCAGACCCTTGTGTGAAGCGAAGTGAAGCACAGGGTATGGTTTCAACCAGGCTAGAAGACTCCTTGAAAATAAATGAAAACACAAAGATAAATATATTTTTATTTCACAACAATAGATAGATAGATACTGTAGATAGATAGATAGATAGATAGATAGATAGATAGATAGATAGATAGATAGATAGATAGATAGATAGATAGATAGATAGATAGATAGATAGATAGATAGATAGATAGATAGATAGATAGATAGATAGATAGATAGATAGATAGATAGATAGATAGATAGATAGATAGATAGATAGATAGATAGATAAGATAGATAGATAGATAGATAGATAGATAGATAGATAGATAGATAGATAGATAGATAGATAGATAGATAGATAGATAGATAGATAGATAGATAGATAGATAGATAGATAGATAGATAAGATAGATAGATAGATAGATAGATAGATAGATAGATAGATAGATAGATAGATAGATAGATAGATAGATAGATAGATAGATAGATAGATAGATAGATAGATAGATAGATAGATAGATAGATAGATAGATAGATAGATAGATAGATAGATAGATAGATAGATAGATAGATAGATAGATAGATAGATAGATAGATAGATAGATACTGTAGATAGATAGATAGATACTGTAGATAGATAGATAGATACTGTAGATAGATAGATAGATACTGTAGATAGATAGATAGATAGATAGATAGATAGATACTGTAGATAGATAGATAGATAGATAGATAGATAGATAGATAGATAGATAGATAGATAGATAGATAGATAGATAGATAGATAGATAGATAGATAGATAGATAGATAGATAGATAGATAGATAGATAGATAGATAGATAGATAGATAGATAGATACTAGATAGATAGATAGATAGATAGATAGATAGATAGATAGATAGATAGATAGATAGATAGATAGATAGATAGATAGATAGATAGATAGATAGATAGATAGATAGATAGATAGATAGATAGATAGATAGATAGATAGATAGATAGATAGATAGATAGATAGATAGATAGATAGATAGATAGATAGATAGATAGATAGATAGATAGATAGATAGATAGATAGATAGATAGATACTGTAGATAGATAGATACTGTAGATAGATAGATACTGTATCAGGGGTGTCAAACTAATTTCCACCGAGGGCCACATCAGCTTAGTGGTTGCCCTCAAAGGGCCAGATGTAGCTGTAAGACAGTATAAATGTAGTTAAATTTAACTAAATGTACAGTAATGTAAATTACCGTAAACACAACTACTCCTTATTGGTAAATAACTGTTTTTTTTAATTATTCAACTTACAAATATTACATATATATATTTGCACAGATGTAGAAATATATGTCTACTTCTTACACTGTTGTAATATAAAACCCTTTTGACTTATTGATTATGTGACAATCAGACCTTTTAAGCTCTCAAGGGCCACATAAAAAGATGTGGAGGGCCACATCTGGCCCGCGGGCCTTGAGTTTGACACATGTGCTGTAGATAGATAGATACTGTAGATAGATAGATACTGTAGATAGATAGATACTGTAGATAGATAGATAGATAGATAGATAGATAGATACTGTAGATAGATAGATAGATAGATACTGTAGATAGATAGATAGATAGATACTGTAGATAGATAGATAGATAGATAGATACTGTAGATAGATAGATAGATAGATAGATAGATACTGTAGATAGATAGATAGATAGATACTGTAGATAGATAGATAGATAGATAGTAGATAGATAGATAGATAGATATAGATAGATAGATAGATAGATAGATAGATAGATAGATAGATAGATAGATAGATAGATAGATAGATAGATAGATAGATAGATAGATAGATAGATAGATAGATAGATAGATAGATACTGTAGATAGATAGATAGATAGATAGATAGATAGATAGATAGATAGATAGATAGATAGATAGATAGATAGATAGATAGATAGATAGATAGATAGATAGATAGATAGATAGATAGATAGAT
>JBBPBX010022903.1:7420-25714 GCA_038048925.1 Garcialebias charrua | reverse complement strand
CTGTGGTGGCCATCTTGAATTGGGTTGGCAGTTGTAGATGTACATCCAATGATTAGCATCGGATTTTCACTAAAATCCATCCAGGGGGTCAGAAGAGCTGTTAGAAACAGACAGAGTTGACTCCAATTAGTTCATGGAAAACCTTTAAATAAAGATCCCACACCATCTATCGGGACGGCTGTGGCTGAGTGGTTAGCACAGTCATCCTCCAATGCAAGAGTTGGCGGTTCAATTCCACCAGCCGTCATATGCCGACATATCCCTGGGCAAGACACTGAACCTCTCATTGCCTTCGATGTGTGTCCCATCAGTGTATGAATGTGATAAAGCACTGATTATTCTTTGTATTTATATAGTAGAGTGCTGTATGAATGGATAAATGAGGGCACAGGTTGTATAGTGTAAAGTGCTTTGAGTATCTTGATAAGATAAAAAAAAGTGTGATATAAGTGCAGTTCATTTACCATTTATTTATCGGTGCTCAAAATATGTGTTGGGGATCAGTCTCAGCTACAAATACACCAAATTTTAGGTCAGTATTATCTGTAAAGTTGACTGAATTGTAGCTATCCCTGTGTTTTCTTTTATTCAGACGGCTTTGACAACCATCTGACTCCAAAAGTCAATCAGTTGTAAATGTACAATAAGTGATTACTTTCTGCAAGTTTCATTAGAAATTGCCTGGTGGTTCATGAAATATTTTAGTGAAAGACACAAAACTTGTCCACTTTTCGCCTTTCGGTGGTGGGCGAGAATTACACAGAAGGCCATTCTTACTAATTTCTTTACAGTCCAACAGATACATCACTTGTTCTGGTGCAACATGCACACAAAATATATTTCTGTTTCCCTCTCTTTTTTCCTTTGCTGCCCTTTTGAGGCATACCGGCACTTCCATTTATCTTCCATACAGACAATTATGTTTAAAGGGGAAGTTAACTGAACTTTTCAGAGAAAAACAAAGTAGGCTAAGCAGAGAATGACCAGTTGTTTCACTACAGAATCTCAATATCTATAATTGAATCTGGTAAACAGTCCTGACCATGAGCTGGTAAGGAAACTTGAACATTAACAAAAAGAAACGGGTAGTGTTTCTTCAGGTAGGGGCATTATAGATGACATCATAGGCCTAGATTTAGCCGAGACGAGCTGACTGCTGCACCTGCACTCATCTTGAGGCATTAACTTTAATGTGTGTACTTGTTTGTATGTGCACACTGATCCCTGATTGTGTTTGAGTGTAAGTACCATCCTTAATGTGAACCTCTTTCCTCTCGAGGTAATTGGTTGGTACAGTGCACCCTTTGAATTTGAATGAAGTTATTTGCCATCAAGCTGAAGAGACTCCCCTGTCCTGTTTTCTTCCGTCGGGCCTTTTCTACACCATCTGTTTCTCTGAATGATAGGAGCCTGCGAAGACACAAATCCATGTCTCAGTGTGTTTGTCCCTGGGTTGAAGTGTCGATGAGCTCATGTTTAATCAGAATGCCTTTGGGGTTTAAATGTTCGTCTCTTGAGCTGTGAAAAAAAAAAAAACATGATTTCACAGCGGACATCAGATTGGCACTAATGTTTGAGTTCAACCAAATTGCAACACAGGGCTGTTGGTCGCTAAACATGATTAGAGACCGTAATTATGACGATGGGTCAGGTTAGTCTGACAAAAATTATGTTTTCAGCAGCTGAGAAATGGATATGTAAGCTGTTTTGGAAGAAGCCTGTAAATATCCAGGATTTACATAGTGGCGTGTAATGAGAAAAGATCAGTACTTAGGAACTCATGCAGTCACATTATGGATTCATTGATGCACACAAGTGTTAACACCTGTGATTTCCTGGTGCTAAGCACCAAGTCTGTGCTGAGTTATACAAAATATTTTCTGATTTCTTGAAGAAATCCTATCAGAGGAACTCAGCCAGCTGCACTTGTCAAATGGTTCAAATTAAACCTGCTCAGCCTTTTAGCATAAACAATGTGTGGGCTTTGTGTAACAATCACTGTAATTGTCACTGTAAATGTCAGATTGTCACTTTCTGAGAGTGACAATCTGACATTTATAACCCCATTACAATTGGACAGGTGTGCACAGGTCAGGCAGTAATCAGGGTTCAGTCGTCTCCCCCACTGTTTTTCTGTCTGGGACTAAATACGGCACTTAAAGCACCTTCTGCGAACATAAACACAGATGAGCCAATCACATATCAACCTCGAGCAAAGATGAGCCGCTATGTGAACAGTTAGCGGGATGTGGGCAATATGGGTGGGCGTAACGACATGAGAACATTCGACGATTACAGGCTTTCTGAAATGACCAAAGCTTGTGAGAATGGTAAATAAGGTAAAAAATAAATCCAGGAATTTCAAACATGCATCTACCCAGTTTTAATTTTAGTTTCTTTACAATACAATAGTTCTTTCCTTTTTTTTCTAATGTGTTGCTCCTTTAAATATCAAAATATCTATATAGGTTTGTACCTATTATGAACCAAAGCCATAATGGTAATAAGAATAAAAAATAAAAAACATGTGATTTGTGCATTCATGCATGTTAATGCATTTAATAGATGTTTTGGAGCTACCACATGAAGACCATCTATTCTACACTGTAGAGCTTTTCTGCTTTTACCTCGTTTTTTTTTAAACTTTGTACCAAGCACAATTTTGTGCCTGTATTTGATTGCGTTTTATATTACAGGTAGTTGCATGGCCTGAAAAACAACACGAATTGAACAAAGTTTCCTGTGATGCCTTAAACCATCCATAATCATCAAAAATATCCAATAGCAAGAGGAAAAGGTTGACTTTTCTCACAAAACCTTGATTTGAAAGAGGCTGAAAATTTGACAGTGTTGACCTTAGTTATTATAAAGATTATTTTTAATTATATGATCATTATGTTAGTTATTGTAGATAACATTGGTGTAGAGCAAGCCATTTTGAAGAAAACGTTATTTTAAAAGTATGCTGGTGAATATTCTCAGTCATCCAGGACATGATAGAATCAAAAAAAGTGTTCAATGCAGAAACAACTGGACTTTATTTGTACAAATAAAGTCCAGTTGTTTCTGTATTGAACACCTTTTTTGATGTTATTTTAAAAGCTAGAAAGACATGTTTTTAATGGCATTTGTCTGGCTAGCCAGTAGCCTAACTTGGATGAAGACTGTTGTCTCTTCCTCCATACTCAGTGCTCAATGACTGATGTCACAGCTGATGATTAATAGCTGTTGATAATTATTATAAAGAACATCACTTTGAAGTGGATGTTTATTTTCTGGTTTATAAAGATATTTCTGTCTATCCTCATGTATTTGTGTTTGTTTTTATAAACTGATGAGGAGTTTCATGCTTAAGCTGTTAATGGATGGAAAAGACGGCCATATTAACTTGCAAATCAAAAGCTTTTCCAGCTTTGGTGTTGAAACGAAAAGAACAAGTTTCTCCATTTTTCAAAATCACACAAAAACAAAGACCTGGATGAACAAGGAAATATTTTTAAATTGCATAAATTGATATAGATGTTGCCATTTTATATAACTGTATTTCTGGTCAGACAAAAACAAGACATAAGGAAAGGGTTGAAATTAGTTTATAGTGAGGCCTAAAGTACTAAAGCTGGTAATACACTACATGAGATGATTTCATATGAGCCGATTGGATGCGGTGGATTCAGGAAGAGGAGAGAAGTGCTGGAAAGAAGTGACCGACATGATGTAGAAGAAGAGAGGGAGGAATATTGGGAAAGGGTGGGGTGCGACAGAGACCAGAAGGGGAGGAAGGGGATGGGAGAATGATAAAAAAAGAGGATTTAATGAGGCTGCGGGGAAGAGCAGTGTGATAGCTCTCTGACGGATTAGAGGAATGCATGAGAAGTGAAGAGGGGCGAAAAAGAGGAAGGAAAAGTGAAGTTTTTGAGCTTCCTCGGGGCATCTCCAAATACTGGTATCATTAATGTAGTTGTGAGAAGTGTTTTGCTGAGGACTGACTTTTATTGAAAGACCACCTGTGGGTATAAGAGATGTAGAAATCAGCAAAGAGAGAGCAGCGTGAACAGGATGACAGTCAGATAGCATGAAAGAAAAATGAAATGGAAAACAAGAGACAGGCTTGAAAAGCTGACTCAAGGCACAGTTTTTGGCCACAGAGAGGCACAAAGAGGAGGAAGTGTCATCATAGGGGGAATAAAAGAACATCAGTAATAACAAGAGGCAGAACATGTACTCTCTATTTCACTTCAAACCTGGTTGTAAAACAGAAAGTTTGCGTGGCAAACCTGCCTGTCGGACAGTTGGCACTTCTTTAGTCCAAAAGTTTTTTTTTTTATGAGATGCTTGTGAGTTTGTTGGAAGGGGAAAAAAAAACTCTACATTTCATGCCACATAAATATTTCATACTTCGGCAGACACAGACTTCAGGCAAAGATGATATTCTCTGAATACTGTTCAGCTCCAACAGAATCCTCTTATGTTACCCAGCCTCGTACAGTTTCTTTGTCTGACTATCTGTTCAGCACTCAACAAGGGGAAGCTGGAAACAAAGACTCCAATTAGTCAGGCAATTAGACTCTTGTTTTGTGTCCTTCGCTCATCCTTTGAGTCACATAATAACAGCTACATTTTTCTGCCTTCCATCTCTCATTTGCCCTTCATTTGCTCCTCTGTGGGTTTTTTCTTGCTAGAAGTTTTGTTAGAAATTCCATCACTGTTATATGTGTAATATATTGTTTTACGTTTTACTCGTTAAAGCTGTTCATTTAGTTATTTATTGCTTCTTTTTCATCTTCCTTTACAGATATCTCTATTAACCTCTTTTAACTGAGCCTTATCACTCATTAAACTTGCAATAAAGCTCATCTTTTGCAGATGGAACGCCCTTGTGGCGTTTCTTTTTTATTACAGTCTACAGGCAATTCGTTTGAATTTCTAATTTAGAACTTTGGATATTTTGAAATGGAGTGTTTTACATTTAGCACTTCTTTTTTGTTGTTGTTGTTGTTGTAATTGCAGTCAAACATTCAATTTATTATTTTGTTCTTTTCAACGCCTTCCCATTTTCTTATCAAAATTTCATGAGGAACAATCAGTGAAAGGGGTCAAATGTTTTATCAGCATTGCACCTGACTGCAAAAAGGTTTTAAGTTGACTCTCAGCTGAGACCTGGGGGAGTTTGCTTGATCTACAAATTAATTCTCAACATTCAAAAATGTTTTCCCCCACAAGCTAAAAACATGAATGTTTGTCACTTCTAGGGTTCTTGTGTGACTTTGTAATGCACTTGTGACTTACTGTGTACTTTGCACATCTCCTGCTTCTCTGCAACTGTGAACAAGATGGAAACAGAAAATGAGTGAATGAATGAATAAATAAATTAGGTAATTTGATGGAAAAAACACTTTGGAGACAATAAACAGTTATTCCCACTGAACAAGCTCTTAAAAAACTAAATCAGTGAAAAATATTTGTTTTGGTTTTCTCTCTCTAATTCTCAGTGGGATTTGTTTTTCTGATTTTTATGGTCTCCATTTCTGTTATTGTGTCTCTTGTCTGGAGTATGTAAATTATTGATTCCTGTTAGTGAGTGCTCAATCTCTCACAGTATCTTCTAACAGACGATCTCGTTTGTATCGACTAAAAATAATAATCTATTTCTAAACGTCTTACTTTGAGTTTTGGATTTCCTTGTAATATGCATTTCTGAATGTGGCCAACACGAGTTTTAAAAAAAAATCCTCAAACATTCACATTAAACGTGCATTTTGAGAGTTATGCTCATATACAGTAAATGTTTGGTATCTATAAATTTTAAGTTGTGTCGTCTTATGGTTGTTGTAGCTCAGACAGTGTGGCGGCAGACTGCATCCACTCATTAGATTACCCCCTGGATTAAGTCAAATTATGGTTAGAAATACACAGGCTAATGAAGAGTCAGGAAATGTAGTGTTATTCTCAAAAACCGTTTCCAGTAGTCTGGTCTGGGAGAGGAACTCAATAAAGTGAAACTAAAAACGGGGAAAAAAAGTCATCTCAAAGTGGCTAGAATTTTTTTTAAATAGATATTATATTTGGGGGAGTTATACTCTTTGTGTGTTCTTTTTTGAGCATGGCGCAGAAGAAAGTTGGGGTTTAAAAATGCTGTGATCATTTAAATGAAGGGCGAGCCAGCAGCTTAAAGTGGCACTTAGGTTTGCTGAGGGCCATTTTTACACAGAGAGAAATTCCCTATTCATGAGAGAGTGACCTTTATAGCACACTGTCACTGCTCCCCTGCACCTGCAATGATTTATTGGCTAAAGAACGCTTGTCAGCTGGATGATGCAGAGGCGTTTGTGCCCAGAGCAACACGTGACCGTCCCGCTTCAGCCTTTGACCTTCCCTTTCACCTCAGCCAGCGACATCAAGCGTGAGAAATACACACCTAAACAACAAATCATATTCAAGTGTGAAGTAATGTTGAAAATCCTCACATTTATGTGCATTAATGTAATGGTTCAAACCCCTAATAATTAGTTACTAAATGAAAGCAAGTTTGTGACGGATGAGGACATGAAAACTGTGTAGACTGAACTATTTGATCATATTTACGTTCACACAAATGCTGTTTGCTGAAGTGTTTGTGAATCTGTGCATTGGAGTGGAAGTTTTTGATTAATACTGTTTGTGAGAGTTAATATTGTGTGAAGCAGCGCAATATATTTTATTCCATTGCTAAATCTGGCCTGTCATGCAAAAAAGTGAGACATGCTTGCCTAGTGTGTGTGTGTGTGTGTGTGTAATAAATTGGTGAGTAGAATCAAAGACACAATTTTTAATCAGTGATTTACTAACCAGAGTACCATAAAAATGTGATGGCTTTAAGTGTAAAATTTTGATTTATATGAAGCATCAATTGTCTTCTTCATATTATCTGAACAAGTGGTTAATTCAGAATTTGAGGCTCATATTTGTACACCGTTTCCTTTCGTATCGTGTGTGTGGTGCAGTTATACTTTCAGCACATGAACTGGTTTTTGTTCAACAGGCAACGGCTTGTGCTTAAAGCTTCCTTAAATCCATTCTACTCCATCTGAGTTTTCATGAAACATAACTTCCTCACTGTTTTAAATCTGGTCTGAAAAAAAGATGGTGTGTGTAAACTGCTGAGAAAAGCCAACAAATGCAAAGATCTACACNAAAGCAAGTTTGTGACGGATGAGGACATGAAAACTGTGTAGACTGAACTATTTGATCATATTTACGTTCACACAAATGCTGTTTGCTGAAGTGTTTGTGAATCTGTGCATTGGAGTGGAAGTTTTTGATTAATACTGTTTGTGAGAGTTAATATTGTGTGAAGCAGCGCAATATATTTTATTCCATTGCTAAATCTGGCCTGTCATGCAAAAAAGTGAGACATGCTTGCCTAGTGTGTGTGTGTGTGTGTGTGTAATAAATTGGTGAGTAGAATCAAAGACACAATTTTTAATCAGTGATTTACTAACCAGAGTACCATAAAAATGTGATGGCTTTAAGTGTAAAATTTTGATTTATATGAAGCATCAATTGTCTTCTTCATATTATCTGAACAAGTGGTTAATTCAGAATTTGAGGCTCATATTTGTACACCGTTTCCTTTCGTATCGTGTGTGTGGTGCAGTTATACTTTCAGCACATGAACTGGTTTTTGTTCAACAGGCAACGGCTTGTGCTTAAAGCTTCCTTAAATCCATTCTACTCCATCTGAGTTTTCATGAAACATAACTTCCTCACTGTTTTAAATCTGGTCTGAAAAAAGGATTTATTTAATACTTTACGTACATATATTCTATTCGGCCACGAAATTAACAAAAAAGAGAATGATCTTTTAATCCCTAAGACCACTTTTAAATCTCAAATACACGGGCGTGTCGCCACCGCATTTATACATAAAAGTAACCAAAATACATAAAACTAACGACTCACCGTCGAGTGGTCGACACAAAACACACAATAAAATCCTCCGGCCGCGTTAATTTGGCTTGAAACAGCGGGGTTCTCTGCGGATTTATCCAAGAAACCCAGCACAACCAGCTAGCCACAGAATTAGCCCCCGAGTTCACCTCTGACCCGGAAGATGTCAAGATGGAATAGTCCATTTTTAGTAGGGGGATACAGAAATCGACCGGTTTTTGTATTGCGTTTTTAATGATCGTTTTCATCGTAACTATAATTATTTTTATGTTAAATGTACATTAACAAGCATGAGCAATGTTAGTGATGTAGGTGACTGGCCGGGGCGGGGCGGGGCCGGGGCCCCTGCTGATTTGGGGCCCCAAGCAACGGCATCATTTGCCTACATGGTAGATCCGTGTCTGTTCTCCCCTCTGCTCCCCCTCCAACCCTCCCTCCTCTCTGCTCTTTACGGTGAGGGAGGGGAAAAAGGCAAAACAAGCAGCTACGGAGCCAGCATAAGAGCCTCTAAATAAGTTTATTCGTTTTTACTGATAGATAATTAGTTATTAGCGGTACTGCATTTTAAATAAAAATAGCACAAATCCGCTTATGAATTATAAAAGTTAGTCACTCCGCTGTTACGCTGACAAAAACGTTAGGTCCGCTGTAAGCGGATTAGCGCATTAGCGGTCCCTGGCGTTCATATGCCCACCTTTGTATATATACATATATATATATATATATATATATATATATATATATACATACATACATACATATATATATATACACATATATATATATATATATATATATATATATATATATATATATATATATAATTTACCATTTAAACACCTGAAAGGGAAAACATTTTACACAGACAAGCATTTGACTGTTTAAAATTTATTCCCCCTTTTGTTTGTTTGTTTGTTTGTTTGTTTGTTTATTCATTTCATTTCCATTAAAACAATACAATTTCAAGAGAAAAAAATATAAAATACCTATAAAATGAAAGGCGGCAGAAGAAGAATTAAATCTTATCAATTCTGCCCCTTCTTAACAAAATCAATTCAAACAATCAATTCAAGCAATAATCACAAATAATACAACAAAACCCAAAACATATCACAATTATTCTTTATAGTTTTCGCTAATATTAACTAACTTAAATGTATCTCGTCAGCATTATATTCTTTATCCTTTTCTTAAATACAAATAATGATTCCTCATTTTTAATATCATTATTCAAACCATTCCATAGATCAATTCCCCTCATTAAAGTAGACCTACCCCGCAAACTTGTTCTAAACTTTGGCTTAACAAAAATATCAGTTCCTTTTAAATTATAGCAACTGCTCCTTTTTACAAAATACTCTTGTACGTTCGATGGTAAATTGTGATTCTGAGCCCTGTACATTAGTAATAGAATAAAGTAGTCCACCAAATCATAAAACTTGAGTAATTTCAGTTGATGAAATAAAATACTTGAAGGATGACAATAATCTTTTCTTGAGATAATTCGTACAGCTCTTTTTTGTAAAATAAAGATAGATTTGGTTGCAGTTTTACAAGCTGTACCCCAGACACCAATACAATAAATTAAATTTGGCACAACAATTGTATTATACAGTAAACACAAAGCCTTGTCTGTCAGTAAGTCCCTCGTTTTATATAGTACTGCCATGGACTTAGGCATTTTAGTTCTTACAAAATTTGTTTTTTCCATGACAATTTATCATCGATAATCACACCCAAAAACTTTACTTCATTCACTCTTTGTATCTCCACACCATCAATCTTGAAAAGAAAATCCAACAACAAACATTTAAAACAAGAAGAGTACTAAATGATCCTTTTAAAAGTCCTTAAGTAGCTTACACTTTAAGGTAGCGTGGTGGTGCAAAGTTTAGAGCAGGCAAACCTGTGATTGTGGGGTCACACCCACATCTGCTTCACTCTGCCTTTAACCCAGGACATCCTAGATGGCAGCCCCTGGCTCCACACATGCTGGTGAGCTTGGTGGTTGTGCCAGGAATGTCATAAGGTGTAAAACAGTTACCAAATCTACATGCGAGTTCTCTTGCTGTGACGATCCATAGAAAAGGGAACAGCTGCAAAAAAAAGTAGTATACACTTTGAAACAAGCCCTACTGTGTTTTATTATCTGTATGTATATGTGATTATCTGTTTAAACTGGTTGACTGTGAAACAATTCTAAAATATCTGTTTTGTCGTTTATTATTCAGTCTGATCTCATCAAGGCGGTACTACTTTGAGATCCTTCACAAGCAGGATGACAAGGGATCAGATCATGTGGAGGTTGGGGTAAGTTTTCACATCTAAAACTATTTTTTTTATGTTTCTCCTGTCTTATCGTGTTTGTCAAGTTTCTCCCCTTTTTTTTTTGGGAGCCTTCAAGTTTCCAGCTGTCTGTATACATAAATGGTTTCATTGGTCTGTAGAAAGTCTGTCCCCAAGGCTGTAAAGTTTCAGTTTAGTTTGTACTCTGTATATGTCAATGACAGGCTGGTGATGGAGCATGCGACAGTTAGAAAAGTGTAAAATCCAAAGCTGTTTTGTTCCACCTGTCCTGCACATATGTTGAATTTTCCTCCTTTTTCTGAAAGCTTATTTAAACTCAGCTCTGTGCCAGAAATTTGTTGCAGATTTGATTTTACCTGCTAAACGATGTCGAGCGTGGCCATTTGCAGGTTTTGACAGTGCCTTTCTGTTTCCTCATCTGTCATCATTTACAAAGTAGTTTGGGTTCCTGTCATTTTTCCTGTACACCTTTTTGTTTATTCCTTCTTCTTCTTCTTTTGTATGCTCGTGTAGAAGCTCTGTTTTTTTTTGTTGGTCCTAACTTAGTTCCCTTATCAGTCAGTCACTCGGTGCAACATAAATGCTATGGGAAATTGCGCTCCGCGCGATTACCTGAAGGAATACAATCACGCCTTTACGGCAGGGGCATCAGCGTCACGCCAGAAACCCCGCCCTCTGGGTATTTAAGGTGCTGACGCCCATCCTACTTCCTCTTATTGCCCTTCACCTCGCTTAAACCTGAACTCTCTTCGTGGGACTTCTCTGTGCCTCATCGCTCGACCAGAGGTGAGCTTGCTCCCTACACAGGGCGTACAGAGAATTCTTCCTGCATACTGCCGGGCTAGCGAAAGCTAGTCCGGCACATTTTTCCTTAACCCCGAAGCATTTTATTCTCCTCTTTCCACAGACTGCTTCGCTCGACGGCTCTAAACTGCGTCACATAGCTACCTCTGCTAATTTCGTAGCAGGCTAGCCAGCGAAAGTGACGCAACGGAGGAGACGTCTCAAATAAAAAGAAAAAGGATTTTGGAAGGACTCGCTCGTCTTATCTCGGACATGCCTCCGGAGAAAGGAAAGTGAAAGACAAGACTTCCGAAAAAGACTAGCAGGACGGCAAGCCTGACCTCGCACGCCTGTCCCAGCGGATGCGGTTTTTCCCTCTCGGCGACGGACACCCATGAGGCCTGTCCTGTCTGCGTGGGAATGTTGCACGTGAACATGGCACTGGATGCACCCGAATCATGCCCACACTGCAGCCAGATGCTGGAGGCGGTGAGGAGGCACCGGGCGGACTTCGTCGCCAAAGCCATGGGCGCTGCTGCGGCGCCAACAGACCCGGACACGACTGAGCCTCTCACTCCCACGCCGGAGCTCGAGAGCATGGCTCTGGAGGACAGCACCCAGGGCGAATGGAGTGACAGCCCAGACGCGCTGGCTCCCATCGGGGACTTAACAGTCGACTTCGACACTCAAGGCTTGATGAACGAGGACGAGATCTCGATTTCAGCCTCAGGTGAATTTTTTACGGATGACGCCGAAGTTGAGTACAACAAACAGGGGGGAGACCTCTCTCGCACCCCGGCGCCTGTGCTCCCGGAGACTGACTTTTCGATCCATACTCTGTTCGACTTGTGTCGCAAAGCAACGGACACGCTACAGATCCCATGGCCAGAGCCTCCACCTCGTCAACAAGTCACGAGGTTGGTAGGAAATTACTTTTACTCGAAGTAGCAGTCCGCAACGAGGCAAAGAATGCCCATCTTTTCGGATTTCCTCACGGAGCTGACACACCTGGACTCAGCCCAGGGCTCCCATGCTGCTGCCGCTCTCGCAGTTCCTCGACGTGGATGGGATGGATGCAGCGGGTATAGCCAACGTGCCACAGATGGAGGACACGCTGGCGTCTCACCTGGCTCCCAGGTTATCCGGGACGAAACCAACTCTGCCCAGCAAAGCTTGTTGAGCCTCGGCTTCTCTGCTCGCGAAATGCTACAGGGCTCAGGGCCTCGCGGCGTGCGCAATGAACGCATCCGCCATGATGCAGGCGTAGTACCTGGCTGAAAAACTGCAGGAGCTCCAGGTAACGACGGACAGACAGGCTTCCACCGACGTGCTGGAAGAAGCCCGCAGGGCAACAGACTTTGTGCTCCGCATGATGGGGACAGCAGCTATTGCACAAGGCAGAGGCATGGCTGAGGTGGTCATCACACAACGCCATCTGTGGATGACCCTAACTGACCTCCCGGAGGGACAGAAAATTCCTTTTCTGCACCACTCCATAGAGCCGACGGGATTATTCGGAAAAGCTCTGGATCGAATTCAGACCAGACTGGACCAGAGGCGCAAACAGGCTGAGGCTCTCCGGGTAGGCATCCCCAGAAGAGCCCCCCCCCCCCAGGGAGTCAGCTGGGAGCAGAGCCCCGCAGCCTCGACACCACTCAACCACACGTGTCCCACCGCAAAAGCGGCCGGCATACGAGGCCGAGCACCGGCGGAGACCACCGCCGGACCCACCTCGGGCCGAACACGCCTGGAGTAAGAACAGATTTGTTCCCCGCCAGGCAGTCCGACACAGGGCCTCCTCGGTGAACCGGGATGCCAGACAGAAACGGGCCTGACGAACCAGGCCCTCTTCTTGACTTTACAGGATCACCCGCCCACGTGGTACGGGAAATGACCTTTTTACGTCCAGACTTTGTTTGTAACATGGTACAAAAAGCTGGTGACTTTGTTTTACGCACAAATCATGTTTTTCCTGCTATGAGTGACATAAAGTCAAATATGTCGTTACACTTAAGCACGAATAAAGCTAAAAAAACAGCCCCTCTCTGTTTTCTTGACTCAAAAAAAAAAAAAACAGTAACATCAGCAACACGGTCAGCCTAATCAATAAGCCCCAGCTGGGTGCCTCGGGTCTGTCTGCAACAGACAGTGCCAGAGGCGCCTGCAAACAGGCCTGCCAGTCCTCACAGAGACAGGTGAGGGGGGTCACGTGCTACAGTCCCCGACCCGTTGTAAACCACGGGGCCGGCAATACACAAATCAAACAAACCTGTGACACGTCCGCGCTCCAGGGGGCGCGCCGACAGAACCTGGCAACCCACCTTCCTGGCCACCAGCTCCTATTCAATGGATTCCAGTAAGTGACGGGGGGGTCACGACAGAAGCCCACAGGCCAAAACCAGTGTCACACGTTCACAAAGGAAGTGGTGATGACATTGCAGTATGTGTAAACACTCAATGCAGAGCAGAAATGGCACCAGGGCTAAATCAGATTCCTCTTCCCTTTAATCGAAGGGGACTGGACTTTCTGTCACCAGCCAAACAAAAAACTGCTCAACACGGAGGACTATTTCGGACAGCTTCACATCCGCCTGCTGAAACTGTCCCCTTATCCTCAGTGGGCGACATGCCCTGCTCAAGCAATGATCCTGCAGCGTGTGACCACGCTCGCTGTACTGAATCAGTTCTACTCTTAAACGACACCCCCCCATCAGGTGAAACACAGCCCCCTGGAGGTTCATCAGGCCCCAGGGCACTGATGAGGCCGGAGGCCAGTGAACCAGACCCAACCATGAAGCGGGCTGGAGTCAGGAGGTCTGCTCGTATCCAGAACTTGCACCCACTCCGAACCATGACTCCCCACAAAAAGAGGAAAAACAGGCATTCTGTTCCGCTTTTGCCCAATAATGATAGCAGTTTGCTTCTGCCTCCCAATACTCTCGGTCAGAGAGGTATGGAGGTACATCTGCAGGAGGGCCCTCTCCCTAACTTGGTTGGCCCTCAAGGGCCACAGAAATCAGGACCCTTGAGGAGGAGCTGGTTCCGCCACCTGCTCCTCTCCAGGGACCCGCCACGTCACCAGAAGGAACAACTTTGCCGCTTATGCTGAGAACTGTGGCAAATTTCAGCTTGGTGGCTGAGAGGAACAAACTGGTGGCCTCAGGCATGCCCGAGAACATGGTAAATACCATTCAAAACGCCCGAGCTGTGTCAACACAGTCTCTCTACGTCCGGAAATGGCGTATTTTTGAAGCTTGGTGCATGGAAAGAAATATTATTTCTTATTAATGCGACTTGGTCCAGCTCCTCACCTTTCTTCAAGACCTGTTGGAGAAAGATCGTTATTTCTCAACCATCAAGGTGTTTTTATCAGCTATTCCAGCTTGTCACGAGGGCTGGAGGAGCAGGACGCCTGGCGTGCACCCGCTCATAATAAGATTTATGAAGGGCATGCTAAGGAAGAGACCCCCCAGCAGGATCTTAACCCCTGGATGGGATCTTAGTCTGGTCTTGGGGGCTCTCTGTGAGCCCCCATTTGAACCACTGAGCGACATTAAGATAGATCTATTATCTTATAAGACCGTTCTGCTATTGGCTCTGTGCTCGGCGAAACGTGTGGGTGACCTCTATGCTCTGTCCGTGCACCTAATGTGTACCAGGTTTGCCCCTGACGGGTCAAAGGTCACCCTAAGGCCTAATTCCGCGTATATCCTTAAGGTCTTGACTCTGAACCCCAGAAGTCTGGACTTTGATCTCTCTTCTTTTCCTCCTGCTCCTGTTCTCACTCAGGAACAGAAAAGGCTGAAGGCTCTCTACCCCGTGAGGGCTTTAAGCGCTTACATGCAGAGAACAGCTGAATGGAGGAAAACAAACCAACTGTTTGTGTGCTTTGCGGCCCCAGCTACTGGTAGGGTCCTATCAAAGCAGCGCCTCTCACACTGGGTGACTGAGGCCATAAAAAGGGCGTACAGTAGCAAAGGTCAACAGGTGCCCTCTGGAGTGCGTGCCCACTCCACTCAGGGCCTGGCCACCTCGTGGTCATTGTTCAAGGGTGTACCAGTTGCAGACATCTGTGCGGCTGCGAGCTGGAGCTCTACAAATACATTTGCAAAGCATTACAGTTTGGACCTTACTGCGTGTGATGTCACTCAGGCTGTCCTTTCTAACACACAGTAGAAAGCAGCCTTGGGATGCCTACTGAATAAAGGCAGACTTTCACACTAGAATGCATTTTACTGAGCATTTCAAGGGCGTGAGTGAATTACGTTCCCATAGCATTTATGTTGCACCGAGTGACTGACTGATAAGGGAACTGAAAGTTATGCACCATAACTCATGTTCCCTGAAGGAAGGGAATGAGGTGCAACATACTTGGCCCTTTTCAATGCTGAAAGCTCGGTGAAGTGCATTTTGGAGGAAGTAGGATGGGCGTCAGCACCTTAAATACCCAGAGGGCGGGGTCTCTGGCGTGACGCTAACGCCCCTGCCGTAAAGGCGTGATTGTATTCCTTCAGGTAATCGCGCGGAGCACAATTTCCCATAGCATTTATGTTGCACCTCGTTCCCTTCCTTCTGGGAACATGAGTTATGGTGCATAACTTTCACATATTTCTGTGGTCACTGCATGCATTAAAGAAAACTATTGTGCTCTACAAGTTCCAGACATTTTTCAGGAGGGAACATTTAGGCCAGCTTTGATTAGAACATATATTTGGGTCTTGGTGAGGTCAGATAAAGTCTAAAACTTTATGGAGTTGGGAAAAAGGTGAAGTTGAGTTTCTCCACCTTGTGGGATTCCAAGCTTCCTGTCACACAAACATATTAAATTGAGATATAAGTTTTTTTTTACTTAACAAACCACCCATGAGACCATAAGAGTGTTTGTCTTGTTGAAAACAGTTTAACATAATAATAAAAAATACATTATGCAGGAGATTAAAACCATGTGAGGGGATGTGTGTAGGTGTGTGTGTGAGCATGCTGCCGCAGTGTGTGATTTAGTGACTGAATACATTTTATACCTTGACAAACATAGCAGATTTACTGTGACCAGCCCACAACAGTTTATAAGCCCAGGGCTCATAAATCCACAGATACCCAGCAACTCATTTGTTAAAGAGCTGAGAATGTTGATTCAGTGCATCCTGCTGCATAAAGTTCATTACGTATGAAGCTGGGATGATTCAGTCAACCACGATCAGGGTCTTTGTTAGGCAGAAGTTCTTTTAAATGATCAAATTAAGATAAATCTCTTACAAGTAATCGTTTTACAAATCATTTATGTTCTTTTGGGTGGCTCAGTTGGTAGAGCTGTTGCCTCTCAGCGGGAAGGTTGCCAGTTCAAATCCTGGCACAGGACCTTTATGACTGGAGTTTGCATGTTCTTTGCATGCGTGAGTTTCTCCAGTTTCCTCCCGCCGACCAAAAAACGTGCATGTTAGGCTGATTGGTAATTCTAAATTGTCCCTAGGTGTGAGTGAGAGAGTGAAAGATTGTTTGTCTCGTTTGTCTCTGTGTCCCTGTGATGGACTGGAGACCTGTCCTGGGTGTACCTCGCCCCTCGCACAGTGATTGCTGGACATGGGCACCGGCGACCCCCGTGACCCAAAAATTGATGAAGTGGGTAAAAGATTCATTCATTCATTCAACCTTTATTTAGTCAGGTAAATCTTTTGAACCTGAAAAGATAATGGATGAATGGATGGATGGACTTCAAACAAACTTTTTTGGACCTATGGCTGCTTGACACGATAAATGATTCCTGTGGCTTCATTAACTTTCCTAATTACCATCTGGATGTTTGTCAGTGGAACATAGGACATTTTCTACTAACACAATGGAAAACATATTGACATGATGAGCCTGACAGAATGAAAGGAAGTCCTGCTCAGATTGAGAGAATATCAGAGGAGAAAGAGGCAAATAAAATTACCCTTTAATTAGCCATGGCAACTTTATAGACAGGCAGCGGGGCGAGATTTAAATGCAGGATTTTAATGGCACAGTTTGCCAGGCCTAGTTTCAAACTACCCACCAGTTAATACACACATCCCTGTCTGCACACACTCATGGCTATATTCACAAAGACACAGCCACACACACCTCCTAACATCTGCCACACACCTTCTCTTCTCATTATAAATAAGGAGCGGTCCATCTTATGTGAAGCCAGGTGTTTAAGTAAATTGTGCGTGTCCTAGTTAGGATATAAAATGGCTTTCTCACTTTCTTTACAATCCCTTTGACATATTGTAGGAAGTTGTATTTTTCACTCCATTTCACTTTTAGCTTCTCATTGTCTTCCTTTTATTTGCTTTATACTTTTCAACCTTTGCCCATGATGGTTTGTAAATTAAAACACCCACAACAATTTTTGTTGTTGTTTTGTTTCTTGTTTTTCTCCCAAAGGGTGTTTTATGTCATGGTGCGTGTCGACTGCACCTGTTAGCAGTTTTCTTGTCAGCTTAACTCCTCTTTCGCCTTTAAAAGGAAATTGATGAAACCTGGTGGGAAGTATCATGATGATTAGAGGCGGCACATGCTGTCAGTGTTTTGTGCTGTGCCCTTTCTTAGCAGAGTTATGGCCCTTTGCTAGATCTCATATAGAGAATTCTTGTCAGCTCACACAGTACAAGTTTTACAAAACATTTTTTTTCTCCTGAAATAAATAAATATGTAATTTAGGCAATAAAGACAACACATATGTTTAATGCTTTGTTCATCACATGGTGTAAACATTTTAATAAAAACTATTATTCAAATGTAAGTAGGTTTAAAGCAAATGTATTTGTATCCCTTGCTGCGCTCTTGTTAAATACATTTTTATGTATTTTTTCTAAGCCTGAGCAACATATCGAATATTTTGTGTGTGTATCAATGCTACAAAAAGCTTACTTGAATGGCAGTACTGTAAATAATTGGTTAATATATGCCAAGGTCAATGCATTCACACTGCACACCAATAAAATGTTTGGCAAGCTGAGTAGACTTTCAATGTCCTTGATGTCCTCATCTGATTATAATGATGGTTGCTGAGATGCTAAAGCATGGCATTGTGGGAGTGTCATGATGACAGAACAAAAACAAAGTGAAAGAGTATGGATTCATCACAAATTGCCATACTAAGGATCCACAAAAATATTACAATCACATGTGGTGCAGCCAGTTGGATCTTCATCTAAAGGCAGACATTTATGTTTTGCCTGAATGGATATGTGGCAACCCCTGAAGAGGGAACAGCCAAATGCAAAAGAAGCATGTGTGTGTGTGTGGGGGGGG